>PVJS01001688.1:0-36124 GCA_004027185.1 Glis glis
TTTTTTTTTTTTTTTGCAGTACTGGGGATTGAGCCCAGGGGCATTCTACCTCTGAGCTACACCCCCAGCTCTATTTTTTATTCTTTATTTTGAAACAGGGTCTCACTAAGTTGCGGAGGGCCTCACTAAGTAGCTGAGGCTGGCGAGAACCCGGATCCTCCAGTCTCAGCCTCCCAAGTACTGGGATTACAAGCATGCACCACCATGCCTGGCAAAATGCATATCTTTTAAAAAGCTCACATTTCAGAAACATACCAAATTCTACTTCTAACAACAATGTAAGAAATGAACACATTGCTACATCAACTTTTTTAATACTAACTTTTGTATTGGTGCATTGTGGTTATACATCATACTGAGATTCAAAGTGATATGTTCACATATGAACATGATATCTCTTGCCACGCCCTCTGCACCCCACTCTCTACCCCTCCCCCCTTCCCATATATGCTATGCAATTGGTAGTGGTATATTCATATACAAACATGTCATTGTTTGGTCTGTTTTCTTCCTCAAGCCTTGATTTTCCCCTCCCATCCTCCCTCCCCCAAGCCCTTTCCCCTATTCTAGTGGTCTCTCCTCGTTTTTATGAGGTCCCTTTCCTTTCCTATTTTCTCTCTAGCTGCCACATGTGAGAGAAAACACGTGGCCCTTGATTTTCAGAGTCTGACTGATCTCATTTAGCATTATGTTCTCTAGTTCCATCCATTTTCCTGCAAATGAAAAAATTGTGTTCTTCTTCATGGCCTGAGTAAAATCCCATTGTGTGTATTTACCACATTTTCTTTATCCATTTATCTGTTGATGGACACCTCGGTTGGTTCCTCAACTTGGCTATTGTGAATTGTGCTGCTATAAAAATGAGTGTGCATGTGTCACTATAGTATTCTAACTTGAACTATTTTTTGTTTTTGTTTTTATTTTGAAAGATACCAAGGAGTGGTATAGCTGGGTCATATGGTGGTTCTATTCCTAGGCTTTTGAATAACTTCCATACTGATCTCCACAGTAATTGTACTAATTTATATTCCCACCAACAGTGTTTAAGAGTTCCTTTTCCTCTACATCATTGCCAGCATTTATTATTGTTTGCATTCTTGATGACTGGCATTCTAATTGGAGTTAGATGAAATTTCAGTTGTAGTTTTGATTTACTTTTCCCTAATTGCTAATGATATTGAATATCTTTTCATATATTTGCTGGCCATTTGTATTTATTCTTTTGAGAAGTATTTATTTACGCAACTACACTCCAACAATTTTTGATAAAGGTGCCAAATATATATGTTGGAGAAAAGACAGCCTTTTCAACAAGTGGTTCAGGGAAAAATGAATGTCTATATGTAAAGATTTGTATCTGTTCCTGAGAAGTTTATGTTTTCACACTTTATTATTTTAATCTAGGGTGAAATTTTGTAGCACTGTTCTGCTTCATAATTCAAATGATGCCAGAGTATAGATCTTTAAAGAAGGAGTCCTATCAAAGGCTAGGTCAGGACATACATGAAGGCCAGAGAAGCAAGAGTCCTTTATTCTTCCAAAATACTGAACATTTATATTACACAAGAATTTGATCAAGAAAAACAAAGTTTCACAGATAGTGTGAAGATAGGGGTGAGGAAAGGAAGTTTTATTACAAATGGCCAAGCTGAAGTCTAAATGCTATTTTTGTTCTTCTCTCACATAGAACTTTGATCATTATTCCAAAAATATTTAAACATATAGATGTACTATGTATTATATAGTATACACATGTGTGTTTGTGTATATATACACACAAACACACTATGAAAGATAGAAATTAACCACACACACTGTGTTTGCACTCAGAAGGGCTTTTTGCCTCAGTGACAGAGCACCCCCTTCCAAAACAACCTATAAGACAACAGTCAGCATCTTTTAAGCTGAACTAGGAAATGGGCAGACATTTGCTAAGCAACAAGAGCTCCTCAACCAACTGGGACTTAAGCCAGAGGTGTCAGTGTACATTAGCAAAAACACTTCCCCCTTCTCCCTTGCCTCAAACTGTAAACACCCAGCTTGTATGCAATTAACCTGCTGGCTTCAGGAGAGCAGAGATTTAATATGTAATACACTTTCCTCAACATACCTGCCAGGTTGCTCCAAAAGCATCTTAATTCCTCTAATACACACAATTATCCATGTCTACTTGATTCATAGCAGGTAGAAGAGAGATAAAAAGATAAACCGAAAAGAGTGCCTTTCTTTTCTGAGCAAGTCTCATTTATTCATTTAAAATTTCCTGTATTTTTCTATCACCCTTCAGGTTTTAGCATTTTGGCACATTTATATTTAAAAGATGTGTATCTTTTATTGCTTCCACCAAGATTTTCATGATGACTTATTTCATGCAGGATTTTTATTCACAGTATTGTCATTCTATAGGGAACCCAAGATAAAAATTCTTGGCTTGTGGTTTATTGCATTACAATGCAGACTACATCAGATTTGCAGATAAGCCTACACAAGAATGGATCATGGGAACAAAAATTAGAATGAGCAGCTGGAAACCTGAAGATATTATCTGGAAATGAGAAAGGACCCAATCTTCCTGCCAATTTTCAAAATGCTACATAACTGTGGAAAAGGCATGGTCTCTATCTACAGAAAAACAAAAGAACATTACCAATGCGCTTTCTCCCCCTCAGCCAGGGTGGACCTTTTACTGCCACTTGAATCACTGGGAATGGATCGATAACTAGCCAGCATGGGAAGAGGGATGGGAAGATGGCAAAGAGGAAAATGGTTAATGCCGAGACATTTATTATTTAATACTGGGTTTCTAAAAGTACATGTTTTTTCTCTCCTATTATATGAAGAGAGAAAGCTTATCTCATGCTTTCCATATTTTTATTCCTGTCATTGCCAAAATGAAAATCTCAAAGAATTAGCCAACCAAAAGAGCATGAGATAAATCAGACATAAAATTCTAGTATTGTGGCCGGGTGTGGTGGCGCACGTTTGTAATCCCAGTACTTGGGAGACGGAGACCGGAGGATCCGGGTTCACAGCCAGCCTCAGCTACTTAGGCCCTCCACAACTTCTTGAGACCCGGTTTCAAAATAAAGCATAAAAAAAATAGGGCCGGGGGTGTAGCTCGGAGGTAGAATGCCCCTGGGTTCAATTCCCAGTACTGCAAAAAAAAAAAAAAATTCTAGTATTGTACCATTTCACAACTCAAAATCTTCACCATACAACAGAAGAGTAATGATAATTAAATGGTATAATGAAAGTTGTTGGGAATTTCTGGGAATAATCATAAAACTCATTAAATATGCCAGGACCAAACCTCATGTACAGGGTCAGGACACTGTATGAAGGATCAAAGAATGATATCTTTGCTCTTCTGAGAGGCTTACAAACCCTGGAGTTAGGCTGAATTGACTTGGAATCCCTACTTTGTCTTTTACTAACCATAAGATGTTGGGTTAGCTACAGACTTCCTCTATTTAACTTCTAACTTGTAAAACAGGAATAATGACATGTAGAAGCATTAGCATGTGCATAAAGTGTTTGTTGTCTGCACATAGTACACACACAATAAATGATAGATTTTATTGTTTCATACACCAAATTTTAACAAATTACTTAAAGTTCTGAATTTTTTGATATTTGAACCACATATCTATTACGCAATGGCTCTCCAATGCTTAGAGAGTTTACAAAGCAAGCCAGATTCCCAGTCTTTATCCCAGAGATTCTGAGATACTGGTCTGGGCCAGAGCCATGACTCTGGACCCTTTGTGAAGTCTCCAGTTGTTCCAGCCAATTAGATAGTTTGGGAACACCAGGATAATGAACTATGTGAAAACTAATTCCTAAAATTTGGTTTTCAGCCAGAATTCTAGCAAGTAATCTGTGGTCACATGTAAGAGTTCGGTCTTGATTAATTCAATGAGAAAGTTAATTATATTAATCAAAGTAATATAATTCTTCTCACAGGAATCACTTCTTATTAAGCCTACTCATTAATATAATTGTGGTTCTCAATTGTAATGGTCTGAAAATTAACATACATGCTTTACTCACTTCATGAAAGCTATTCTCACCCTTTGAAATTTCTAGGATAATGGGAGGTACCCCAAGTCCATCACTGACTATAATATGAGTGTCATTCATGATTTTCAAGCACAGTTATGATGAATGAGAATATTACTTTTAAAACATTATCAGTTGTTGTCAGAATCCTGGACATGTTATTTCTGGGATCATGTTAGACCCAGATGTCTTTCTATATTCATTTCTCATTTCTACTTCTCACAACCCTCCTCATCCTTTGTTAAAATACATCTTTTAATTCTATCTCCTGGTTTTTCCAATTGCCAATTTCATTTACGAGAACCTCAACTTTGGTCACAAATCTGGAATTAATAAACCTCATTTACTCTAAATATCACAAAGTATTAAATAATTCACAACTGTGTACATGATAGAGGAATAGATAATCACTCTCTTAGGAACAGGGTCAGGCTATCATCCCAGGGCACAGGTTCCAAGATCGGATACAAAATCCAAGCAAGTTATATTGATAAATACTTTAAAATGTGACTACATGTATATATCTACATGAAATGCCAAGTAATTTACAATGGAAAAAATTAAGTGTATAAAGAGAAAGCGCTCCATTTAAAATATCTAGATTCATCAAATTCTTAAAATTTGGAAGAACATTCCTGAGCCAAACTTTTACATTTCTGATTCCTCGTCTTTTTCCATTAAAGAATTGTTTTGGAAAATCTGAGTAAGATCTGTTTAGCAGCTTTCAAACACGCAATGAGCCAAAACAAAAAGTGAATAAGGGATGCAACAGGGTGATTCAAAACCATTTTTTAAAATGACATTTTGAGTAGAGATTATTTCTTACAGGGAAATACATTTCCACAGAGCAGAGAATTTTCTTTTAAGGTGAAATTTTAAGACAGAAGGCTCACGTCCAAAAGCACATTCTCTGACACAGAATAACAAAGCTGCTCTTATTCCAAATTGGCATTCAAGATGTCAGATTTTCATCCAGAAGTATTAGCATAGATGGCCATCTGCTCTCAGCAAAGTATTGCTCTCAGTTTGGGTATTAATATGGATCAATATCACATTGATTATTGTATTCAGGAGAAATTTTCAAGAAGCCTTATTGCAAATAAATGTTCCAGATCTGCAACAATTTTTAACTAAGAAAACATCTCAGATCTTTTTCTTTAAAAGTGATTGGAAATCTTAATTAAAGCAATGTGTGTGTGTGTGTGTGTGTGTGTGTGTGTGTGTGTGTGTTTGTATACATATATGTATATACACATGCATACCCATACATACATACACATAATCACACACTCAATATATGATCTTTTTGCAATCATATATAAACATCCAAGGATATTTAACTGTTTCTTTTGGCTTCTGTTCTCATTCACTGTCTGATGTGAAATGTATGGGTTGCCCTGTGGGTTTGAGCTCAATCCAAGTGGGTGCTATCACAAGGAATCAAGGAACAAAAATAAAGAAAAAAACTCAGATTCCTCTTTTTTTTCTTTTATCACTCAAAAGTGGTCTTTAATAGATTGTCACACATTATAACTTAAAAGACAGACAAGAAAATATATTAGTAGATATTTACTCTTTTGTTATCACTCCTGATGCTACCTAGTAAAATATATAGGAATCAAGATCTAAGCCACTAGAAATATCATAGATAGTCTAGAGATGCTATCCCTATTTCTTTAAAAAATCCTTTAAAAATCATTTTATAGTAAAATAATTACAGAAAAGTACATAGAATTATAGAAAAACTCCCATAGTTTCAGAAGAATTGAAAAATGATAATCTCTTTAATTTGCCATTTTCCTCTCGACAAATACTATAGATAAAGTTGAGGTCCTCTTTGACCACTACCCTGCTCCCCTCGCTCTTCGTAGAGGCAACCATTATCATGAGTCTGATGTGCAAGAGTCTGGCTCTCTGGGTTTCATGGCTCCAAAGTTGGTCTTAAATTAAAGCCTTGGGCTCCTGCTCCATGAAAGTTGTGCAATTTTGGAAGCCATGCAAGTTATATGGGCAGGGCTCCAGTCCTTCATGGGTGATTCTTCCTCTTCATCAGCTGGAACTAATTCAGCTCCCACCCCCACCTCCTCCAGCTGGTGGTCCCACTCTGGTTCTCTGCCTTGGCCAGCACACATTCAGCTCCTTCTCTTGAGCAGGCACTGAACCCCTCAGCCTCTTTTGATCTAATGTGGTCCTGGTCTGCCATTAAGCCTATAACTTTCTTTAGCCCCAACTCATACTCTATTATACTCTCTCTTTTCTAACTTTCTCTGTCTCTCTCTTTCAGTAGAATGAATTGTTTTTAACATTTATAAAATCACTATGATGTTTCTGTTTTGGGAATACAGCAAGTGGTTTTAATATATTCTGCCACTTTATTCTTGACCCTAAAGCTCCATACCATGTAAATAATTAGAATTCATTAAAAGAGATAAAATTTAAAAAGAACAAAACATCTAAATTAATACACACGCACAATCTACTACTGCATTGATTTATCACACAAATATCCATGGAGTACCTACTATTCACCAAGGACTTAGTTCTAGCCACTGAGGATACTGAAATGAATGGAAGGAGAGAGAAGGGGAAAAAAGCATGATACTTGTTTTAATGGGAGAATATAGACAATGGATGGCTGAATAAGTCATTAGGAAGGTAGATGGAATTCTAACAATTTTCTATCTATCCATATCATTCTATTTATCTAGTATATATATATACATATACACATGAAATATATTACATATATATTACACACACACACACACACACACACACACACACAAAGTTCAGAAGTGAATTAGACAGTGCTGGAGTTGGGAAAGAGCTCTGCAATTTCAGATAGGTAGTTATGGAAGGCCTCTCCCTCTGAAAGTGTGGAAGGAGTGTGGCAGACCTCTGATGAAATACCATTTCAGGCAGACGCAGCAGGTGCAGAAGTCATGAGATAAGAGTTTGCATGATATGTCAAAACACTCATACACACAGCCAGTGGCCAATGTGCCTGAAGTAGAGAGCTTGAGTAGGAGATAATAGGAGATAAAATCAGAGAGTTGATAGGATCAGACTCTATTGAGCATTTTGGGCCCTCATAAATACTTTGATCGTCACTGAATGAGATGGGAAACCAGTAAAAAACTGGACAGAGGAGAAATATCTGGTTACTTTTATTGCTTTTTATCAGTCTTGCTATTCTTTTGGGAATAGACAAGCACAGAAATAGAGACTGAATAAGTGGCTATTGCATCACCTGGGCAAGAGAGGAAGGTGGTTGAACCATACTGGCAGTGGTGGAGGTGGTAAAAAACAGAGCCTGAAGCATAAAGGGAGAATGAACAAGATTAGCTGATACACTGGAATTTGGGTGTGAGAAAAACAGACATCAAAGATAAACCTTAGCAATTGAAAAAAAAAACAAAAATAGTGTCTCCATGAAGTAAGTTGGGGAAGATCACAATAGAATGAAAATCAGGGGCTCATTTTGGAATGTATTAATTTTGACATGACTAACAACCAAATTGAGATCTTAAGTAGATAGTTGGCTATAAGAATTGGAGTTCCAACTCTGGAGTGTGTGTGTGTGTAACACAATTGTGTGTAGATGACATTTAAGACTGGGATGCTGGATGAGAGTACCAAGGGTAATGTAGCTAAGAAAGAGGAACATTCCAAAGATTGAGCCCTCAAACAGAACGGCATTCAGAGATTAGAAAGATGAAAAAAAAAAAAACCCAGGCAAAGACAACTGAGTGGAGTAGTCATCGATGGAGGAGAAACCCAAAAGGAAGTGGCTTCCTGGAAGCCAAGTAAAAGCAAGTGTTTTTAAGAGCAGAAAATGATCAGAATATTACAGACAAATAAGTAAGAAGAAGACTGTGACTGAGTCATTTAATTTAGAAAACTGGCAATCATTGTAACTAAAGCAACTTTAGTAAAGGAATAAAGTAAAAAAAACCTGTTTTGAAGCCGGGCGTGGTGGCACACGCTTGTAATCCCAGTACTTTGGGAGGCGGAGACCGGAGGATCCGGGTTCGCGGCCAGCCTCAGCTTGCGCACGTGCGCGCGTGCGCACTCTCTCTCTCTCTCTCTCTCTCTCTCTACTTAGTGAGGCCCTCCGCAACTTCATGAGACCCGGTCTCAAAATAAAGTATAAAAAATAGGGGCCAGGGGCGTAGCGTGGAGGTAGAACGCCCCTGCGTTCAATCCCTGGTACCGCAAAAAAAAAAAAGAAAAAAAAAACCTGTTTTGAGCTGGGCGTGGTGGTACATACCTATAATCCCAGTATTTGGGAGGCTGAGACAGGAAGATCACAGGTCCCAGACCAGCCTCAACAACTTAAGGAGACTCTCAGCAACTTAGCAAGACCCTGCTTCAAAATAAAAAGTAGAAAGGGATGGAGGTATAGTGTGGAGGTAGAATATCCCTGGGTTCAATCCCCAGTACCAAAAAAGAAAAAATAAATCTATTTTGAGATGGTTCTAAACAGATATGGAGGGCTGGAGTGGGTGAAAGGAGAGAAGAGTATATAAATTGCTTTAGGATATAAGGAAAGTACCAGCTGGAGAAGGGAAATGAGGTCAAAGGAGGGATCTTTTTTCTTAGATGATTGAATATCAAAGCTCTCTTCCAGTTTAATTCACTACATGAGAGGTGAAAGGCCATTATTCTGGGGTGGTGATGAGACAGGAGATCATGTGAGTTTAAGGAAAAAGATAAAAATGCTGCCCAGGAACAGTGGGGGAATTTAAAGTGAGACTAGTCAAAATGATGGTAGTTATTCTCTAGTTATATTTATGTTAGGGTATGTAGGTTCAGAATAGATACAGAGTTGAATTTTTCCAGGGCAGGGTTTTACCAAGTGCGCAATACAATGTTAGAACGAGGTAAGAAACTTGAGATCATGAGCAAGGAATGGACGTAGTAATGAATCATGGAATCTAAACTGCGTGGAGACAGAAATGATAGAGTAAGTTGAAATATTAGATGTGATGGTTGGAGAATAAGAGTTTCAAGGTTGAGGTTATAGATGAAAGATGGTTGGTAGGGGTAAGGCCTAGGGTGTGACCATGGAGAGTGGGCTGAGGAAGAATGAAGGACAAGACCCTTGGAGGAGAAATGGTGAAGGAATGAAAATATCAAGGTAGAGAAAGCTCTTCTGGAGAGATGTTGAACATGAGACTCAGGTTCCCTGAGGAAGGAGGGAAAGGGACATGGGGCCTGTGAATGACTGTTAGAAGGCTGGAGCGATGGAATGGCATCAGGCAGTGGCACAAGATTCAAAGCTGGGGTGGAGGGGTGTGGTAAAGAAGCTGAAAGAATGGTCTAGAACAGTACTTCAATAAGACTTTGTGCATTGATGGAAATGTTCTGTAGCTATACTCTCCAATACAGTAACAACCACTAGCTACATGTGGCTATTTGAGCACTTGAAATGTGAGTAGCGGGGCCGAGGAACTGAATTTTTAACATTATTTGATTTTAATGAATCTAAATTAAAATTTAGCAGGATGTGGTGGCCATGCTTGTAATCCCAGTATTTGGGAAGCTGATATAAGAGGATTGCAGATTTGAATCCAGCCTCAACAGCATAGTGAGACCCTGTTTCAAAGTAAAAAAATAAAATAGGGCTTGGGTGTAGCTTGGAAGTAGAATGCCCCTGGATTCAATCCCCAGTACCAAAAAAAAAGATATTTATTTAATTAATTAATTTATTTATTTTTTGCGGTACCGGGGATTGAACCCAGGGGGGTTCTACCTCCGAGCTACACCCCCAGCCCTATTTCTTATTTTTTTTATTTTATTTATTATTATTTTTTTTGCAGTACCGGGGATTGAACCCAGGGGCGTTCTACCTCCGCGCTACACCCCCAGCACTATTTTTTTATACTTTATTTTGAAACCGGGTCTCACGAAGTTGCGGAGGGCCTCACTAAGTAGAGAGAGAGAGACAGCGAGCTGAGGCTGGCCTTGAACCCGGATCCTCCGGTCTCCGCCTCCCAAAGTACTGGGATTACAAGCATGCGCCACCACGCCCAGCTTAAAAAATGAAATTTAAATAGCCTCATGTGGCTGGTGGCTATCATGATGGAGGACGCAGCAGTGAGGAGAAGCAAGAGGACATCTACTGTAGCACTGGCCTCAGTGAGCTAGGGATTTGGAGAAAAAGGCTCAGTTTTGAGTCAGCTAATGGAGGAAGCAGTGTCAGACAAGAACCAGGTTTCAGTTAGAGAAAAGACGGAGGATATAGAAAATAATTTTTTTTTTCTGAGAGACTGAATTCCAGAGGGAAGTATGGAAAAATTTCAGGAGTTGGGGAGAGGCGATGTATAAGGAAATGAAAAAGGTTGTGTGCAAAATTCTATACATATTATAGTTATTACAGGTCTAGAAATTGTGAGCAGAAAGTTCACATGGTATTAATTTACTGTCGCTCAGAAAAATTAACACAATGCTTTGTACAATGTTGGAATTCAGTAGGTACTTGTCAAATAAAAATTAAAAATTTTAAATCTCTGGCAGAGAAGGCTATTCTTTTAACAGCTTCTGAAGAACAGAGTCTGGACAATATTTATACTATACTCTACACTGATTGTCTGGGGAACAAATGACAGGCTTGCAAATGTTCATCTAATATTAATAATGTAAATAGAAAGAGGCAATTGACTCTTAGAAAGCAAACAATCTTATTTAGAAAGGAAATATTTAATGAGATTTAATAGATGGTAGTAGTTAGTAGTTATTGAACACTTTCCTTGAAGAACTTTATAGATAGTATTTAATTTAATTTAATCTCCTGGCAATCCCATGGTAGGTGTTCTTATCCACCTGTTATAGAGAAGGTTCTAAAGCTTGAAAGCATTGTCATCTGGTCCAAAGTCATACTGCTACCAAGCATAAGAGCTAAGATTAAAGCCATATTTTCTGCCTTTGTGGATGCCTAGTGTTTCTATTATGTTTTATATGTTCTGTGGTCAGAGAAAAAAGTATGAAATAGAAAGAAGTAAATGAAGAAGGGAATTTTTATCCTGCTTTAGTTGACCTTTACAATCATACTAATGATGAAATACAAATAATATATATTGGTCTGTATTTGGTATAAGAAAGTTAAAAATGGTTAAGGGATTCAGACACATTTTCATAATATGATATAATCAGTTTCCATTCATACAAGGATAACTATCACTATATTAACTCAAATAACTAGTAATAGTACTTATAAAAATTAAATGTCAGATTAAGCCTCATATTCAGTAAAATTATTATATGACCAATAGACCAAATCCTACAGTTTTATCTTACAAATACTTTTAAAAGCATATTTTCTTCTTGTAAGAAATTTTAAAATTACAGAGGAAAATAAAAAGCAAGCAAAATTGAGTGTGAAGTATATGCTCATAACATCAAACCATGACTTTTGTCACAATTTACCATTAGAAACTGAAAATCAGCAATTTTTACTAGGTCAAAAGTCAGTAAGACTTAGAGTCTGAATTTAAGTACAAAATATATCATTCAAAAGTTATCTCCATTAAATACTATATTAGTCTGTTTTCCATTGCTATAACAAAATACCTGAAGCTGGATAGCTTTCTAAAAATCAGGTTAATTGTGTGTGTGTGTGTGTGTGTGTGTGTGTGCGCTGAGATCCTCCTGTTTCAACTTCCCAAGTACCCGGCTAAAAACAGGTTTATTTAGCTCACCATTTTGAAGACAAAAAGCCCAAGAGTGGGTGCCCTTATCAGTTTGGTCTCTGGCAATGGCCCCTTTGGATGCATCATATCATGGCAATGGTATCATCTCTCAAGAACTAACTAGGGCCCCATGAGAACTACCTGAATCTCTTCTGAGGATAATAGCTGCAATGAACTAACTACCTCCCATGAACCTGCAATGAACTAACTACCTCCCACAAACCCCCCCCACTTAAAGCTTCCACTGCCTCCCAATATTGGGGACCAGACTCTCAACACATGAACATTCGGGGGACACACTCAAACCATATCCAAACCACAGCAAATACTATTCAATAAAATCTGTCTGCAGAAGGCTAAAGAACAAGCACATCAAGTACTTGTTCTCATGTGTCAGTTTGACATTTTTAATAATGTCTATTGTATTTTGAAGAGGTTATAAATTATAATTTGCATGACAGAGACATCCTCTAGCAGTCTACAATGTTCCAGGTAATGAGAGAGTTCCTGCAAAAGAATTGTTTCTCATCTAGGAACCCAAAAGTTAATATAATTCCCGGCATTTAAGAAGTACTAGTTTATTGAATGGATGAGAAAACGGGAAAAATCCCAGTCTCTGAATTTGGCAGTATGAAACCAAAGTTTTCCTTCTTGTTTTGCCAATTATCTTTTTAACTTTGTTATTTTTTTCTGGGTTTTGATTCTGCCTTCTGCCCAATATGGGTAACTTAGACTAGATAGGCTATTCCAAATCCAAAGTGCTATTATTTTAAGAACCACTTTTGAGTCTACCTGCTAGTTGGATAATGAACAAATTCAAAGGCCTTCACCCGGGGCTTTAATGATATAGCAGATGAAGATCTCTTCAGTTCAGGATTTACTCACACAAAAACCTTACTTATAACAGAGATTATATCCAACATTCCTGAGGTTAATTTGCAATCAGGAGGAGGTTTACCCAAAGTGAACATTTGGGAAAGTCTAAGAGAGCTAACTTTTTACCTATCTTAGATTTTACCCATAGTTCAAGAATATACCTAACATGAAAGATATGAACATATATAAAAGTTCTAAAATGACTAAAAATTGATTCCAAATCAATTTATTTTTAAAGCATGTATAGCTCCTCCTAGGCTATTTTTTTGTGATGTTTATAATTTCCTCTGCCACCAGCTATGCAATATGGTCAGGTGTCACTTACCTGGAGAGGAACATGTTCTGAGAAATGTGTTGTGAGGCAATGTCATTATTGTAAGAGCAAAACCTTGTGGTACAGCCTACTGTAACACATTCTTGATTATATCATTTTGGCATATATATATATATATATATATATAAAATCTCTCTCTTCATCTCTCTCTCTCTCTCTCTCTATATATATATATATATATGGATAATCACAAGATGTATGAGGCTGCTGCTGGTGTAACACAGCATAATGTTTTACAGTTAACTTATAAAAACATGAGTAGAAAGGGTATAACCTGAAATAATGATAGGAGGGGATGAAAGCAGCTCCCTGAGAATGAATTAACATAGCAGATGTACAACAGCCAACTGAGGTAGGAGGACATTTGGGGGAAAACTGGTGGGCAATTCTAAGTGAGCATCCAGGCGAAAACCAAAAATACCAGTTTCTAACATAGAAAGAGAATTAATAAAGGAAACAGAGGGCAACTGTGTTAGACATGCTGTGGCTCTGTGGGGGAGGGGAGGTACTCCCTCAACAAGCTAAAAAATGATGAAAGTTATAGTATAGTAAATTCATCATACACTAGAAACATAGTCATTTATTGACATCAAGAATCATGAACTGTTTATAATGGCATGGATATACTTATTAGAGACTGGCAGCATGGTAAGTTTGTTCAGAGCAGCAGCACTTCAAACACATACATAAAGCATTACACTAGGAAATTACAATGGCTATGATGTCACTAGGTGATAGGAACTTTTCAGCTCCATTTTAATTTTATGGGAAAACAGTTGTTTATGTGGTCTGTCATTGACCAAAATATCCTTACTCAGTGCTTGATGGTAGTCGTGTTTCATCATAATTGACTCATTCTTATGCTTCTCCCTGACCCCACTGAACTCCCAAATGTTCACACAAATGTTGACCTCTTTCAATGACTCTCTACCTATTACTTCTTTTTTCTTGTCTTCATTAAGCACCATCTAAATGCATCTTCTTTACCAATGGCAGGCTTTTTTACCTATCTCCCTTCGCTGTAATGGAGCCTGCTGAAGAGTCTCAGTCTTCGGATGATTTTATTCCCTGCTACACCTCCAGCACTAAGATAAGAGCTGTGAGATATCACCTAACCCCAATAAGAATGGCAAACATTAAAAACACAAACAACAACAAATGCTGGTGAGGATGTGGAGAAGTAGGAACTCTAATACACTGCTGGTGGGATTGCAAATTAGTGCAACCACTTTGGAAAACAGTGTGGAGGATCCTCAGAAGAATGGGAATGAACTTACCGTACGACCCAGCAATACCAGTTCTAGGCATCTACCCAAAAGATCAGAAACCAAACTACCAGACTAATGCATTTGTGTCTATGTTTATAGCTGCACAATTCACAATCGCCAAACTTTGGAATCAGCCAAGGTGTCCATCAACAGATGAATGGATTACAAAACTATGGGATATGTACACAATGGAATTTTATGCAGCCATAAAGAAGAACAAAATTACATCATTTGTAGGGAAATGGAAAGAATTAAAGAACATTATGCTAAGTGAGATTAGTCAGGCACAGAGTGAAAAGTCGGATGTTCGCCTTAATAATGTGGAAGCTAGATAGAAGGAGATTTAGAAGGGACTCCAGACAAAGAAGAAAACTTCAGATGAACAAAGAAGATGACCTAACTGAGGGAGTTGGGAGGGGGGTGGAGGGAACCACACTAAAGCGCATGAGGTATATATCCAAACTTATAAAACTCAATCACTGTGCAAAGCACTAAAGGGAGGGAACGGGGAGGGAATGGGGTGGGATTTGAGAGAGGGCTAAATGGGCAATGTGTGCATGTATGATTCTTCTAACCTGACACCTATCAAATGTATAATTACAATGCACCAATAAATGGATATAAATTGAAAAAAAAAGATAAGAGCCTGCCCTTTAGTAGGGACTAAATAAATGTTTTCTTGAGTAAAATAATGAATGAATTTCTCAAGAGAAGCGGTCAGATTCTTCTTTGTACGTTGATGCTGAGCACAGTCGCTGGCATGTGGTAGGTACCCAGTATATGCTTGTTACCTACAAGTATTATAATGGGCGATAATGTTCAGAGTAATTTTGCAAAACTGAGCACATATGTTGAACCAAAGAAATAATACAATGTGATTTTGAAAGTTTCTTTAAATCCTTCTCTAGAAAAATAAACAAAATTGATTTTAGTGAAATAAAATGTATTTTCCTTAAGTAGGGAAGAATTAAAAAGAAAAAAATTAAATCTACATGATTTGTAGTAGAAACAATTTGCATGTGGGGAAAATGAATTGTATTGGCAGCTTTTCTTGAGTATCATTCTTTAGATCTTTTCATAATAACAACTTTAATTTATTGAACACAAACTATGTGCTAAATACCAGTAGGCACTTTACATATATAGGTAAATTCTCATTTAATCCTAAAAACTTTTTAAGATGGATGTAATTTACCTTACTGTGTAACTGAGAAATATACTGTGGCTAAAGTGAAAGGAATTAGGGAAGCTAGGGTTCCAACTCAGAGCCCTTCCTGCAACAGGGCCATTAACCTACTCAAAGTCCTTGCTTCAAAGAGTCAGATCCTCAGAATTCTATATATGTCATCCAACATGATTTCTGCAGTTTTTCTTAAAAAGTTGTGTCTCATCTCCTTGTTTCCAAGTAGATGAGTGGCTAAACTGGATATAGGCAATATAAAAGGTAAATTCGCAAAAAGTAGTATAGAACAGCTTTTAGTGGCAAACACTGCTTCTTCCTCTTCTATATACTACTTTAAAAATCTGTATATTCAAGGATTATTAGACCTTTCCTAGCTTTGAAAGATGTTTCTGACCAACCACACCCTTTTCATGATTCCAACTATTACGTACATGGTACCAATGACCCCAAAACCTGGCTTCCACATCACATTGCCAAATCCCCATTTCAACTTTGTAAGTCCCAATGACCTGCCCCAAACTGAACTTGTCACTTGCACTCATAAACACATGAGTTGCTACAACCCTACTTTACATACTTTGGTTCGTGGCATTGTTATACAATCAGTCGCTGAAACTAACTTTAATAGTTCTTAAATTTTTTCCCATTGTTATAACTCCCAATCAGTCACCAAGCCAATCCATTCCACTTCCTAGTTATTCATTCAAAAACATAACAGATATTACAGAGCACTCACTCTTGTAACCGGTTGTCTCTACTGCCATCTGCTTCACTCCTACCATTTCTGTCCAAATCTGGTCTTTCACCACTAATTCCTTCTAATTGAAAATTACCACCCTAGCTTGGGTACAGGCTTCCAGTTTCCTGACACACCCCATGCCTATTTTCCACTGTCACAAGGATAATGTTCCCAAAGTACAGGTCTAATATTATAACTATTGACTTAGAAGCACTTCTCTCTCCCTTGGAGTCTCATAAGGTCACACCTTAGAACTACATCCACAGCCCATTAAACTTTGGTTCCAGCCTTCCTTTCCTGGCTCATCTTCTGACCCCACCCTCCTATTCTCAAGCTTCTCTAAAAGGTAATTGCTCCCCAAACACACAACACACCCACCCGCTCGTTTCTTTGCAAGCATAATCTCTGGTTGTGATGTTTTTTCATCTTCTCTTTGCCTTAGACGCCGAGATTTATCTGAACTATTGCCTTCACTGTCAAGCTTTTTCAGATGTGCCCAGGAAGATTAGATCACTCCTTTTATGACACCTTCAGAATGAAGAATGTGTCACTATATAATTTATTACTGAGAGACTGAATGTACAAGTAAACAATGGCTAGAGCACATAAAAATAGAACTTTGGCCCTCAACCTGCAGCATCCTGCCCAGAAAAACAATCCCCCTAACCTACAAAAAATAGTTCAGGGAGTTGATCTGCTATAAGTCAGACCTGTAGGAAGTCAGACTTCTGTTTCTAATAGTAACCCAAGAAACTAAATAGTAATTTCTGCAACAAGCAGAAATGTCCAGGACTTGATTAATAACTGACAACTTCTCTAATTTTTCCCACACTTCCAACTCAGGATCTACCAGGAGCAAACAATCCCATAACATGCTGTGCTTCTAGTTTTCCCCCTTCAACTTCCCCACATGGGAGCCTCCAGTCAGGACACGACTGAAGCCCCTCCACGTTTCCCACTATAGAATCTCACACTCCTCAGCCTTCGAGTATCTGCCGAAATTCAAGTCATGGTGGCCAACTTCCTTGCTACAGAAATTTCTGAAAACAAAGCCTTTGCCTTGTCATTTGGCTGTTTTTATTTTCACCTCACTTAGATAGGAGTTACTACATAAAATTGCTCAGAAAATGATTTGCTTTAGCTACTGTTGTGGTGTTTTTTGGTTGAATAGCTACTGCTACCACGGAATGCTTTTCACAATGGTTCAACTTTGTCCTCATAGATTTGTTATCAATATTCCCTTATTAACCAGTTAAAAGCTATAGGGACTACAGTGATATCTCCTCTTTAATTCTTGAAATGAATAATTTTTCTTTTTTTTCTTTCATTGGTTTAGCTAGTTATTTATCAGTGTTACTAATATTGTCAAAGACAATGAATTTTCTTGAATTTTTTGCTTTGATTTCTGCTCTTATCTCTTTAATTTTTTTCCTTCTATTTACTTTGGATTTAATTTTTCTTCTCGTCCTAGCTCCTTATGATGGAATTTTAGATTCTAATAAACTTAGATGATTAATTATTGATATTTCTTCTTTCCTATTATAAGTATATGGTTAAATTATTTTGAGGCTTGTTTTTAAGTTTAGCCCATTACTAAAGTATAGCCTTTCTGAAGTCTTTACAGACTCCCCCAAGTAAAGAGAATCAATGAAAGCTCTTCATTCTCTCTAGTGGTAATGAAAATTATTTCCACATTTGTGTGAATCATAAAAGCCTGTTCTTCAACTCACAACTTTGTAGTTGTTCCTTACCCAACATTGTATAGTTTCACCAAATGCATGCTTGCTCTGTATTTTTCAAAGATTCATTGGTTCCCATCCCGTGTGTGTGTGTGTGTGTGTGTGTGTGTGTGTGTGTGTTTCTGGAGCTCCTTTTTTCTTTTTCTTTTTTTTCTGTACTTTTATTGGTGCATTGTAGTCTCACATCATAATATAGTTTGGAGTGACAGTGACGCACATGCACACCGCACTTGGTGAGCTTCCCCTTGACTCCCTCTCCACCCCTCCCTTTCCCCATACATGGTATTGAGATTGGCATTGGTAATTTCACATATGTACATAACGTCACTGGAGTTTTTGATGCAGCTGCCAATTCCGTGGAACTCTGCCCCAACATCTACAGACACTTAAACTTCAAGCTCTGTCTCTTCAGTTAAGACAACTGTTCCTTGCTTGGTAGCCCCCTCTGCTCTGCAGTGTGGAATGTGTGCCCAGACAGAAATTCTGGACCATCATAGGGCTCACCTTATTTGTTTCTCTTCCTCATGGTTTACAGTGCTGTGCTGCTTGTCATCCAATGCCTGAAAAAGAATCGTTTTTCCATATTTTGTCCAGTTAAATTATAGTTGATTGAGGCATGGGGGAAATTTCAGCCACTTTTACTCCAGAGCTGCCATCTCTGCCAACATTCTTGGTTCCCTGAACTCCATCCTCCATGCTGCTCACAGAAGGATCAGTCTAAAATGTAAATTTAAATATGCCACCGTGTTAGTCAACATTCTCACTGCTGTATCCCGGTCAACCTGACCACACAGCTTAGAGGAAGGAAGATTTATTTGCTCACAGTTTTTTGGAGACTGGGTACAGTCCATGTAAGGCCAGCATCTTTGAATCTCAGGGCATGGTGGGAGGAAACAGAGAGGAAGAGAGCAAGGGCTCTGCTCTCACATCATGGAGGCCAGAAGCAGAGAGAGCAAGCAAGGGGATCAGGGACCACATGTAATCCCCAAGGACACACCCCAGGGACCCACCTTCTCCAGCCACATCCTACCTGCCTAGGTTACCACTCAGATAAATCCATGATTTATCCACTGATAAGATTACAACCCTCTTGACTTAGCTATATCAACTTTAAGCATTAATACATGAACCCTTCAGGAGGGGATTCTATATCTAATCATGACAGCCACTCTCTTGCTGAAAGTTTCCAAAAGTTCCACAATGTGATAATGTTCATCACCTTCAGGATAAATTCTAAGTAATTTAGCATGCCATGTGAGATATTTATGCTTCAAACCCTGCCTTCCTTTCTAGCCTTCTCTCTTGCTATGGTCCCACACTCCTACCTTAAACTTTAAGTACATTTCTGGTTTCCCAAATTCTCATAGGTATTTTTTTTTTTTGTATTTGGGTCTTTGCATTTATTTGCTGCCCCATTTACCTAAAATATCCTATGCCCACTCACACTAAAACTTTGGAACTTATTTCAAGCATCATTTCTTACAGGAGGCATGTCTTACCCTTGAATGCTACATCCAAGGGATGTTTCATAGAAGGGTATGTGCTTCCATAGAGCCCTGTGATACTGAACTAGCATTCCTGGTGCATTGTCTCATCATTGTGCATTTTCTCTCAGTCTCCCTCATAAGACTGCAAGTATCTTGATGATAATGTCCTTATTTCATGTATTTTTCTAGACCTGGCATCCACAGAGATGGTCTGATTATATATGTTCTTCCCCATATATTTATTCAACATATGAACAAATCCATATATTGAAATCTACTCCCCAATACAATCGTATTAAGAGATAGGGTCTTTGGGAGATGATTAGGTCATGGAATTAGTGCCCTTATGAAAGAGGCCCGAGGGAGTTGCTTGCTCCTTCTATCATGTAAGGGGGCAGCAATAAATCGCCATCTATGAAGCAGAGAACAAGACTTCACCATACACAAAACCTCCTGGAGCCCTGATCCTGACACACCTTGACTTTCTAAGCTCCAGACCTGTGAACCATAAATTTCTGTTGTTTATAAATTACCAGCCTAAAGTATTTTGCTAAAGCAAACCAAACTGACTGAGACAGATGCCTTGCACATACCAGGTATGCAATAAATGCCTGCTGAATAACTGAAAAAGTGAATGATTCTATCAATTAAAACAAACATCTAGTTTTTAGGAAGGAGCCTAGTATAATATTACCGGGGAAAAAATTACAGTAGAGCAGCAGCGAGCAAACATGTTCTATAAAGTTTCAAACAGTCTTGTAGGTTTTACAGGTCACATATGATCTCTGTAGTAATTTTTTTAACAACTCTTTAAAAAAAGTGTAAAAATAGTTCTTAATTAGCCAATCCTCTGTTCTAGAGTTATACAGATATGGTTTTGGATCTTAACCCTCAGCCACGAAATGCAGTCACTTCCAAATGTGTCTCTGATTTGCCATATGAGAGTAATAATATTTATCCTCCACTGATGTTGGAAGGATTGAATGAAGTTATGTACATTAAGGGTATAAAATAGTATTTGGCATATAGTGATAATAACACCCAGTATTTACTGAACACTTCTTATGTGCCAAACCTGTCCTAAAGCTTTTCATATTATTAAATCATTTTAGTCACCACTGTAAAACAATAATGTGGACACAATTTTTAAGGCAGCAATTAAATAAATTGTGCAATGACAGTAACATATTGTAAAAAGTGGCATACAAACCTAATTAATCTTATATTCTAACTTTTTAGGAATCATTTCTTTTTAAAGTAAAAGTCATTTTTGGAAATCTCTTAATCTTTCCTTCTCTTAATTATATACTTTCGATTGCTATCAACTTCCTTCAGGGATCCTTCTTGTTCTTTAATGACAGGGAGAACCAGTATGGTTTAGTAGAATGACCACTGATTATATATGATTTTGTACAGCTGGATTTAGTCAGCTATTCTATAACTTTAAAAAAATATTTCACTTCTGTGTGTGGTACATTCAGATTTTTATTGATAAACATGGATGGAGATAACCCAATAGAAAGTATTGTTAAAGTCATATAAAGCAATGAAGGAAATTACTTAATCAACATTTATAGCTTTAATGCTTGTCATGAATCACTTTTATGCATTTCAATGAGAATTTTTATATTTAACAAATTGGACTATTTGGTGAATTCTGGGGCTTGATCAGGACACACTGAATTCAGAAGTCGGTTCTGCCTTACTCACGTGGGCCTCAGCATAAAGTTTATCAGATTCATAATTGAGTCAGGGGCCAGAGATGAAGCTCAGTGGTGGAGCACTTGCCTGGCATGTGTGAGGACCTGGCTTCCAGCCCAAGCACTGAAAAAGAAAAGAAGAAAGAAAGTGAGTCAGCGTTTTCATGAACACAGTTTACTAAAGCCTGCCCAGATTTGGCAGCATACTTAGAAATTACAGGTTGGTTTCAGATAATAGATCTTGAAGCGTTCAGGAAGTTTGTGTTCTTGAGCCAAACAACACATCTGAAATAAGTTCCATGTTTGCGCAGACGACTCAGATACTTCTTTAGGTTTGTATCACAGAAACACATGCAAAGTCTTACTATGTACCCTCACAGAGGGAGCTGGGAAATTCTTCTAAAATTGACTTCATTTGCATGAAATGCCACCAAATGTATGAAATCTGTAATTTCCTTGAAGCTCAGAGAAATTCACTAATAGGTAAGTATGATCCTCAATTGCTTTTTGCTTCACACACACACACACACACACACACACACACACACCTATATATTTACATATATAATATATGCAGAACATATTTATATGTAACAATGTATAAGATATATGTACAATATTGTACATTAACATATATTTTATATTACTTTTTTTTCGGTTCTGGGGATTGAACCCAGGGGTATTCTACTTCCGAGCTACACACCCAGCCCTTTTATTTTTTATTTTGAAACAGGGTCTCACTAAGTTGCTGAGTTTAGCCTCAAACCTGTGGGCTTCCTGTCTCAGCCTTATATTTATATGTAATTTGATACTGAATATAGGTAATTTCTAGAACAAAGTATTCATATTTTGTGGTAGTAATTTTCTTACAGCTACAAGCTAATTGTGTCTAGTTATCTCATCTGTTCACTTTTAAAATATGCTTTGAGCCACTGAATTTCCTATAAATTGGGTCACTCAATCTTCAAATTTTAAAAGTCCTTCATATTTGGCAGCAGTCTAATAAATCTAATTGGCATGTGTATGTGGCTACATTCAGCCTCATTCCATGCTCTGGTCTTGACCCTGTCTTGATCACTGTCTCTATCCTACTCTGGGATGGACTTGACTAATAAAATTCACTGAACAAATTCCACTGTTCAATAAAACAAATGGGAATAGAACATAAAATTTTCTTTAAAAACTTCTTTTGGGTGGGATAATCACATCATCATGATGTATAGAAAAGAAACTACTTTCTCTTAGTAAAACTTATACATATCCATTGTAGAAATTTTGAGATGTAAAAAGAAGTATAAACATAATAATAAAAAGGGCCTAAATAGCTTGAATATCTAGTAATAATATTATTGGTATTGATAGTAATGAAATTACTGTTTTTATGTACACTTATCTATTGTCATGTACTTCCATTCTCAACTTCCTTCTTGAAAAGTTTGTTGAAACTACTTTCTTTAGAAGGAAGTTATCCATTTTAGATGTCTTCTCTGACTCCAACAAACCACCTCAGCTTTTTTATATTTAGGTCAAGCTTTGCAATTAACTTCTGGAAATGTGGGTATGTCTTAAGAGTTCAAATGTACCAAAAACAGCATGGTATTGGCACAAAAACAGACACATAGACCAATGGAATAGAATAGAAGATATAGAAACGAATCCTCACACTTATAGCCAGTTGTTTTTTGACAAAGGTGCCAAAAACATACTGGAGAAAAGATAGCCTTTTCAACAAATGGTGTTGGGAAAACTGGTTATCCATTTGTAGAAAATGGAATTAAATACCAACCTCTCACCCTGCACAAGAGTCAACTCAAGATGGATCAAAGACCTGAAAATCAGATCACAGACTTTGTAATTCCTAGAAGAGGGAATAGGACCAATATATAGGCACTGGTAGAGACTTCCTCAATAAGACTCCCAAAGCTCAGGAAATTAAAATAAGAATTAATAAATGGGATCGCATTAAACTAAAAAGCTTCTGTGCAGCAAAGGAAACCATCGAGAGTCTGAAGAGAGAGAGAGACTACAGGATTGGAGCATATCTTTGCCAGCTACTCCTCTGATAGAGGACTAATATCTAGAATATACAAAGACCTTAAAAAACTTAACACTAAAAAAAACACAAATAACCCAATCAAGAAATGGACAATTGAACTAAATAGACATTTCACAAAAGAAGAAATAAGAATGGCCAATAAATATATGAAAAATGTTCAACATAATTAGCAATCAGGAAGATGTAAATCACAACTATACTGAGATTCCATCTGACCCCAATTAGAATGGCAATCATCAAGAATACAAACAATAATAAATGCTGGAGAGTATGTGGAGAAATGGGAACTCTTATACACTGGGTGGGATTGCAAATTAGTATAACAAATTAGTATGGAGATCAGTGTAGAAGTTTATGGGAATGGAACCACCATATGATCCAGCTATACCACTCCTAGGTATCTTTAGAAAGAAACTGAAATCAGAACGTTATAGTAATACATGCATATCCATGTTTATAGCAGCACAATTCACAATAGTCAAATTATGGAACCAACCTAGGTGTCCATCAACAGATGAATGGATTATGAAATTATGGGATATACACACAAAGCAATTCTACTCAGCCATAAAGAAGAAGAAAATTATGTCATTTACAGGAAAATGGATGGAACTAGAGAAATATTATGCAAAGTGAGATTAGCCAGTCACAGAAAGTGAAGGGTCATGTTTTTTCTCCTATGTGGAAGTTGGGGGGAATTGGGGTACAAGAGGGACTTCCAGATAAAGGAGGAGAAACCCCAGTGGAGCAATGGAGGGGATCTGGGAGTGGAGAAGGAGACTTGAAGAAGGAAATGCTTCAATTGATGCTATGTACATATATGAAATTATCAATGCCAATCTCAATATCATGTACAGGGAAGGGGAGGGAGTGGGATGGGATCCAGGGGGGAGGTTCACCAAGTGCTGTGTGCGTGTATGTCCCTATTACTCTGAACTTCATTATGATATGTGATTACAATGCATCAATAAAAGTATATTTTTAAAAATTCATATGTACTTACTAATTTATTTTATTTAATGAATTTTCCTGCAGTTCCCACTTATAGGGATAGATGCTCCTGTAGTCTATCTATCTGGTCCTCTCCCCTGATAACATTCTGTGGATTTGTTCTTGTGTATAAAATGTCTTCCAATTCCTCATGATTTTTTGCATATTCAGAATACTCTATACTAACCAGGATCACAATTCGTTTTCACAATTGAGATATTAATATCATTGTTACGTTGGATTTTTAAAATGTTAAATTCTTAGTTACAGTTCAACTTGTATTTTTATTTCTTGTCATCACCCTGCCACTTTCTGGTGGAAGTGTTAATCAACAATGAAACAGCTGGGAACAGATGGAAAGACATGCAAAGAACATCGAGGGCATGCGCAATCCATCAAAGAGCAAAATGCCTTTTGATTTTTCTTCCAAACTATCATAATTTGTATTTGTAACAGGTGAACTTTATTCTCTTTTAAGCTGATTAGTTTTCTAATAGATCTGGCTCACTGTAAACAATATTGTTGTATGCCATATAATATGTTTTTTGCATAAGAGCAGACCACATGTATATAAAACCCATAAGATTATAATGAAGCTGAAAAACTCCAAATCGTGACTTTGTAGGCATTCTAACGTAGCACAATGCATTACTCATGTGTTTGTGGTGTTGTGGGTTTGAATAAATTTACTTCACTTCCAAGTCATATAAAAGAATAGTTCATACAATGATGCACAGTACATAGTACTTGATAAAAATAATAAATGATTATGTTGCTGGGTTATGTATTTATTATATTATATTTTTTTCTCATTATTGTAGAGCGTACTTCTTCCACCTATTGAAAACAAAATCACTGTAAAACAGCATGCTGTGTTGTGCTGGAAGCATCCTCATCCGTCTCATATTTACTGCATCTCTGTACTGCATCAAGAGGCCACATGCAGTGGCTGACCCACACCATCTGGGTTTGTGTAAGCACATTCTGTGATATTTGTACAATGATGAAATTGCCTAACGATGCATTTCTCAGAATGTATTCCTGTCATTAAATGAGTGATTGTATTTACAAACTTATTAGCCAGTTTTTCATAATTAATATTAGTTATAAACACTCACAAATGTTGTTGAGAAATAAGATAAGCATATGCATTTGTTCATATAGGAGGAATAAAAACATATTTTGGAATAAAAATACATTTTATGTCAGACATAAAAATACAAAGGTATATGTAGTTTCCCAATAATGAATGATCAACACTGTCTAAGTAGTAGAAAACTGTTCCCCCACCTCCACCCTGGCCCTCAGTTCCCTCCTTCCCCTGCATCAGACCTACTTCATTCTCACCTACTGATGCTTTGCCTGGTTCCCAAGACAGGTCCCTAGTCTGAGGATTAGACATTGAGGATTAATTACCTTTAAACCATCAACTTGGGACTTAGCTTCATTTTTCCCTTCTCAGTCATCTTAGATTTTAGTCCTGATACGCACATTTTTCCTTGTTCCTGAGCCCCAATTCCCACTTGCTCTCCAAGCCTGACAGCTAGATTGGTGTCTTATTTTTGTGGATAACTGAGTTTCTCTCTCTTGGGATCCATGTCCTGCCTTATCTTCCCTAGAACCATCCTTTCTTTGAAACTCACCTTGGTGACTGAGACCCTGTTTCATGCTTGCAAACTTTCTTAAGACTAATCACTTGTCAAAAAAAAAAAAAAGATCCACCTCTGAAATTCTACACCAAAGACTTAATTTCTCTAATTATCCTATTCAGGACAATTGCTGAATGTTAGGAAATAGCTTTCCCCAATACAATTATAAAGAGGTATTCTCCTAACCAGAATGGCTTCCACACTATTTCCCAACTACTCTTTGAACTCTCACTTCTGCTTTAGGGCAGGGGAAGATGTATTTTGGACATCCTGAGGTGCCCCTGAGATGCATTTATATCACTTATATCATAAACTGTGTTATTATGTCTGATTGACATAGTGCCATTCCTCCTGTCCTGAATTGTTTACATAAACCTGGGATTTGTGATAAGGCCCAAGAACCTAACCAACATTTAAAATATCATTTTTGTGGACTATCATTTTGAGTTCCAAATAGCCGACTTAAAACTCTGAGATCGATCCTTTCCAATTCTGTTTCACAGGTAACCAAAATTATTTCAGAAGTATTAGCATTGTATGTATATTATTGAAAAATATGATTAAGCATTCTGAGTGAAAAAGCATCCCCCATGTAAGCAGATATTAAATGCTAATTTGATTTTGGTTTTGATTATTAAAGCAAGCCATCTTGTAGACCATATTAATTTCAATTCTCCCATTGGGGCACCAAACCTAGTCAGGAGTGAAGGCTTCTAAGGAAGAAGGAAGAACATTCTGGTTTAGTCTGCAGTCTGGAAGATGATCTCTTCCCACTGAAAGGCACAGATGTTACTCAGTAGTACCGATTATCTCTATTCCACAAACGAGAAAACAAAATAAAATAGAAATATCTGAACCAGAGACAAAATGGTTGTGACTTAGTGTTTCACACAGCATTTTTACCTTAATATAGTATAAAGAATTAAAAGAACCAATTTAATCATAACTGAAATGCAAAAAACAATCAAATTCTGAAAATGCTAAAGAGAAACATGAGAGAATTTCTAAAGAACCTTTGATGGGAAGACATTCTAAGAATGACATAAACCCAGAAGCTATTAGAGAAACAAACTGATACATGAGATCACATATAAAATATTTTTTTTTAATTATTGCATGGCAAAAAAGAAAAGAAAGCTGGGCATGGTAGCGCACGCCTATAATCCCAGTACTTGGGAGGCTGAGACAGGAGGATTGCAGGTTCCAGGCCAGCCTCAGCAACTTAGCGAGGCCCTCAGCAACTTAGTGAGACCCTGTTTCAAAAGAAAAAATAAAATAGGGCTGGAGGTATAGCTCAGAAGTAGAATGCCCCCTGGGTTTAACCTCTAGTACCACAAGAAAAGAAAAAGAAAGAGAGAGAGAGGGAGGGAGGGAGGGAGGGAGGAAGGAAGGAAGGAAGGAAGGAAGGAAGGAAGGAAGGAAGGAAGGAAGCAATTAAGTTGAAAATCAATACTGGGAAACATACAGATGTTACATATTCACATTCAAGACAAAAGCTGATTTCTGCAATCCTTAAAAATTCCCACTAATCAATAAGGAGGAAAAAATAAAGATTGACCCAATATATGAATTGGCAAAGAACAAATAATTAGCTGGGCATGGTGGCGCACATCTGAAACCCCAGTACTATGGAGGCTGTGACAGGAGGATCTCTGGTTTGAGCCCGGCTTCAACAATTTAGGGAGACTCTCAGCAACCTAGAAAGACCTTGTTTCAAAATAAAAAAGGATGGGGGTATAGCTTGGATGTAGAATGCCCCTGGGTTCAATCACCAGTACACACACACACACACACACACACACACACACACACACAGAGTAAACACATGATTTTAAGCATATAAAAAGAGGCCCAATCTCCTAACTAGAGCAATAGAAATATAAGCCATGACTGCAGAGCAATTTGTCCCTATAGTGGAGCCTTCAAATGACAGCAACCCCAGACAACACCTCAGCGGCATCTCCATGGAGACACTGAATCTTGGATTCCTGATTCTCAGAAATTGTGTGAGGTAATGAATGTTTGTTGTGTGAAGCTGTCAAGTTTTAGTATCATTCATTATACCGCAATGGATGGCCAATAAACGTATCTCCTCCCTTCTCCCCACCTTCCCAGCTGCTTCCCAAAGAACAGACGCCCATTTACACTCACCGCACAGGCCCTGCGTGTTCTTCTATTGGCTCTCTCTGCAGGGACGATGAGCTCAGGCGGTCTCTACAGCAACAAGCGGAAGAAGAAGGGGTCAAGAAAGGTGGCGGAGTCACTATAAGTTCTGGCAAAAACATGAGAGAAAAAAGTATGTCAGAAGATTTCTTACACAATTCTCAAATCGCTATGTAATAACTGTTCTCAGAACCTGCTGACTTGCACACATCCAGTTGGTTTCTTTCAGGGTACCTCCCATCATTTACTTCCTCAATTTCACCTGCCTCCCAACCCAGGTGATACACACTTTGGCTGTTAGAAAAGAGCTGGAAATGCAGGATTCAGTGCTTCTACAACATTTCAGCATCAGTGGGAAAACAAGATGCTAGCATAACTGGCTGGCTTTTTAACTATGCTCTTTGTATAAATGTGTGCATTTTGTTTCAGTAAATTTCACCACATACATTCTGAAGCTCATAATCAGTCCAGTATGTAACATTCAACATTCAAGCTTATATGATATAACATTCTCTTTCTCTTTCTGTATCCACCCCCCAAGCCTCCTCACCACCCCCACTTCCACTCCATGCATGCCACTCTCAGCAGAACTGCACTATTTTAATTTGCATTTTCAAGTGACATATACTTGTCCTTATTTATGGGATACACTATTATAATTCAATACATGTACATAATGTGTGATGATCAAATCAAGATAATTAGCATTTCCATCTCTTCAAATATTATCATTTCTATGTGTTGGGAGCCTTTAAACTTTTCTCCTCTAGTTATTTTGAAATGCATAATTAATTGTCTTAGACCATAGTTACCCTACTGTGTGATATAGAAAATCAGAACTACTCCCCCCCTCTAGTTGTATTTCCATTATTGGAAATAATGGATATCTAGCTGATATTCATTATTCACCCAATCACCCCTCCCCCTACTCTTCCTAGCCTCTGGTCATTTCTCTTCTTTCTGCTTCTATGTGATCAAACTTTTTAGCTTCCACTAGTAAGTGAGAATGTACTATATTTATCTTTCTGTGCCTGGCTTATTTCACTTAACATAATGTCCTCCAGTTTCATCTATGATGCCACAAATGACAGGATTTTATCCTTTAATGTTTGAATAATATTCCATTGTGTATATACACCAAATTTTAAAAATCCATTCACCCACTGGATTGATGTCTTGGTTAATTCCTTGTCTTGGCTATTGTGAACAGTGCTGCAATGAATGTAGGAGTGCAGATATCTCTTTGATGTAATATTTCATTTCCTTTGGGTATATGCCCAGTAGTGGGATTGCTGGATCATATGGTGGTTTTATTTTCATTATTTGATGAGCCACCATATTGTTTTTCATAATGATATGAAAAATTTCATACCAACTTACATTCCAACAGTGTACAAAAATTTCCCCCTTCTCTACATCCTTGTCAGTGTGTGTGTGTGTGTGTGTGTGTGTGTGTGTTTGATAATAGTGATTCTATCTGAGGTGAGATAAAATTTCATTGTATTTCCCTGATAATTACTGATGTTGAACATTTTTTCATACACTTATTGGCCATTCAGCCACTTGCCCATTTTTTAAATCAGGTTGTTTGTCTTTCTGCTGTTGAGGTCATATATATTCTGGATAATTAACCCTTTCTCAGGTAATCAGTTTACAAATCTCTCCCATTCTGTAGGTTGTCTCTTAACTCTGTTGATTGTTTACTTTGCTGTATAAAACTTCTTAGTTTGATAGAATCCCATTTTTCTAGTTTTACTTTTGTTGCCTGTGCTCTTGAGGTCTTATCCAAAAAAGTCTTTGCCTATCCCAATGTTTTGAAGCATTTCCTCTATGTTTTCTTCTAGCATTTCCATAGTTTCAGGTCTTACATTTAGGTCCTTAATCCACATTGAGTTGATTTTTGTATAAGGTAAAAGGAAGGAGTCTAGTTTAATTCTTCTGCATATGGGTATTCAGTTTTCCTAGTACCATTTACTGAAGACACTGTCCTTTCTCCAATGTATGTTCTTGGTGCCTTTGTCAAAAACCATTGGCTATAAGTAAATAGATTAATTTCTGGATTTTCTATTTTGTCCATTGATCTGTGTATCTATTTTTAGACCAGTACCATGCTGTTTTGATTACCACATCTTTGAATTATGTTTTGAAATTATGCATTGTGATGCCTCCAGTTTTGTTCTTTTTGCTCAGGATTGCTTTGGCTATTCAGAGTCTTTCCTGGTTCCATATGAATTTTGTGATTTTTTATGGGTGAAGAATGTCACTGACATTTTGATGGTGATTGCATTGAATCTATAGATCATTTTAGGTAATATGTTTTGTTTTGTTTTGTTTGCGGTACCAGGGATTGAACCCAGGGGCATTTTACCTCCGAGCTACACGCCTGGCCCTATTTTTTATACTTTATTTTGAAACCAGGTCTCACGAAGTTGCAGAGGGCCTCACTAAGTAACTGAGGCTGGCTGTGAGCCCGGATCCTCCAGTTACCACCTCCCAAGTACTGGTATTACAAGTGTGCGCCACCACACCCAGCTGGGTATTTTAATAATACTAATTCTTCCATTCCATGAGCATGAGATTTCTTTCCATGTCCAATGTGTCCTCTTCACTTCCTTGGCTAAAGCTTCCCAACATTCACATTCTAATCAAAAAGAGTAGAACACTTCCTCCTTCATATCACCAGTGTGCCTGATGCATGCTGATAGAGATATGCTGGTCTCTATTTTAGACAGTGTGGCTTAAGGTCAAAACTCACATCTTACCCTTGTTGCTTTACTAACTGACATGGTGGTTATCACATAAAAAGTGTTCAACAGAGCCAGGCATAGTGGTACACACTTGTAATCCTAGTACTTAGGAGGCTGAAATAGAGGATTGCAGATTTGAAGCCAGTCTCAGCAACTTAGCAAGACCCTGTTTCAAAATTAAAAAGGCTGGGGGTGTAGCTTGGAGGAATAATGCCCCTGAGTTCAATCCTCAGTACCAAAAATTTTAAAAAGTGTTCCGCAGGTGAAGGGATGGAGGGAGGGAGGAAGGAAGGGAACTAGGGAAGGAGAGATAGATGTACTGTCAGGAGAAAGAATTTGTCAGGGTTTCCCAAAGTGCTATACACTGTGCTAGAGTCTTCATAAATACCTTTACATATACTTTTTCATCAAGAGATAAGGAAACTGAGGACCAGAGAGGTATAGTAACATGCTAAAGTTCATACATTAGTGAGTAGTGGAGTTGAAAAAACTGGACCAAGTCCATATGACTACAAAGTCCATGGTCTTTTCATGGCACCAATATATATTTTTATTCCACCCAATATAGCCATAACAAAAAATAATTAAGAAATATTTTTAAAAGAAAGAGCTAATTGACAGATGTGTTTATGTATACTTCTACCACCCTGAAACCCATCAAGATGTAAGATTACAATGCACCAATAAATAAATAAATAAATAATATCCTGAGAACAATTTAGAGAGCTACCACACTTTAAAGGAAATGATTAATACTTAAATACCTTTGCTTTGTATTTATACTTGCCAATAACCTACTAAACTATAACTTGGCAACCTGAAGGACTTACTTGTCAAGATTTCATACCGAAAAATGATTTGAATCCAGTTTTCTCTCTCACTAAAAACTAGCCTGGGTCTTGCAGCTAGACACATGCAAGTTATTAGTTTTAAAATCAGGTTTGTTTTAACACAAACGGAATGTCTAAGGCCATAAACACTGTGTGAGCTGTGAACAGAACAAGGTTGGATAGGTGGAGGGTGGGGTGGGGGTGGGGGTGAGTATGGACAAAGTTGCCTCATCTCCAAGCCTGCAGAGCTGAGTTCTGTGCTCTGGAACAGACCTCTAGTCCTCTTTCAGATGCAAAAACCTTTTACAGAGAAAGTCAGAGCCATGGAGTAGTGGTCAGCTGCACTGCAATTTGTTGTTGAGATGACAAAGGACAGAAAGTACAAACAGGGCAACGTAGGAGGCATCAGTGAGTGGCACTGGGCGATCCCAGTGTCCTGGGTGCTTAAACTGGGTCATATAACATCTTTGCTTGGAAGCCCTCAATCAAGCAGGACTTCTGAAACCTACAACTGTTATTTCAAACCACAAGAGGAAACAGAGCTCTCTCAAACTTTTATTTTGCCTAGGAAGTGGATGATTTAAATAAGTCTGTTTGACACATGCCTATCTGACTTCCCAGTCCCCTTAGGTTTCTTGCAACTCAGCCATAAAGTTCTTCCCCACGTGTCCTAACAGGATTTATGCATTCTACATCTGGTATTCAGCAAACATATTTTTCTTCCTTTTTCATTGAACTTCTGCCCATACACACATACAGGGTCTCATTTTAATAGCGGGATTATTCCCTGTGTATTTAAATACACAGGAAACAGGAAATCATCTGAGAGAACACAGTGATCTCATGGTTATATCACTTTTCCCCACAAGCCCATTTGGAATCAGAGACAAAGGCAAGATTCTGGAGCTTATAGCTTAGAGTTACTCAACCTGAGAGACTGATTGACCTTAAGTTCCCTCTTCTGGTTCTTAACATAGTACAAATTAAGAAAATGAAATAGTACATTTATTCCAAGAGACAGGGGAAAAAAGAGGTTTTTTTTTTCAAAATAAGCTTCTCTTCAGCTCTCAGAAATGCACAAAGTCACTCTCATGTAGTTGGCTGCTAAAAAAGGGTCAAGGGTCAAAGGAAAGTCCTCAACCAGGGCAGCAGGGATGGTTCCTAGGCACCCAAACACTGCATATGGCTGGTCACAGGTTCTCTCAAAGATGTACCCATAATGTAAAAACCTGTATTTAATGAGTACTAACATTGCCTAACCACGTTCCACTTAAAACCACATGTGGTATGATTAGTCCCATTTTACAGATGAGGAAACAAGTTTGGATTCTTAAAGACTCAATTTACTGCAAGGAAAGGCTTTTCTCCCGGTTGGAAATTCCCTCCATGAAGTTGGGTTCCCTAGGATGCTCTCATATTGCAATCTTAGAGAAAAGCTTTAAAACACATTTTTCATATAACACGCTGTAAACGGAAATCCACAGACTCCACTACTGAACTCTACCAGAATAAGAACCAAAGAGGCTCAAAGCCATGGGACATGGCAGGCCTAGAAGTCCTTTCTCCATCAAAGAAGAAATTAGGTTCTGTGTATGACAATATATAAAACTGCTTTAAACATGGTATCTCCTTCTGGTACATATGCCAACTCTCTGTTCATCTAAACGTTTACCGAATATGAATGTTTTATTCTGCAATCATGCTGAAGAATAAAACATTTTTGTAAAAGTAGGATGCCTTCATTCTGCCCTGGACCAATTACCCTACTCCCAGCTCTTTAGTAATTCCAAGGTTCCTTTCACTCTTGTTTAGCATCAGATATTTTGCTTATTCTTATACCACTTCCTTTCCTGCGATTATTCTGTTCCACTTATCCAAACCCATCACTGTCAAAACCTGGTTCAAATCTTTCCCTAAGTCTCTATTATCAGCCCTATGTGTCCTTTATCTCTTTAAATCTGCCCTCTTATTAGCCTATAGCCTTGGAACTACATATTTTACACCTATTCTCAATACTTTATACAAATCTCCAGCCATTTTTCCTGCCACATTTGTTGTCTCCCAAACCTTAGTAAAATTCTTTAAAGAGTAGAACAGCATCACTCACTACATCGAACCTTGGAATAGTATGTGCTGTGCTGAGAGTCACGTACACGTAGATCCGGTGGCTGGAGCTGACTTGTTCCCACCCCGGAGAGCCAATAGTGTGCAGTGTGGTGAACATCTCTTCCCAACTCAGTTTTCAATGACATCATTTTGGTCTTGAGCTTGGCTATTGTGGGAGCATTTCTGTCATGAAAATTAGCAAATACTAGAAATTAGGGTTTTGTTTTCCTCCTTGGGAGAACCAGTTTACTACCACTGTGCTCTTGCTGCTCAAAGTGTGGTCCACAGACCAACAGCATGGATGTCGCTTTAGAGCTTACTAGAAAATGAGTCCTGCATTTCTTGCTTCAGGCTTCCCAAATCAGATTTTTGCATCTTAACAAGATTTGTTTGCATATTAAAATGTGAGAAAGGAGGGCAATCTAGAATTGATTCATTTTACAGGGACTGTGTTCAATAACTGTGACATTGATTGAAATCCACAATGTGAAACTGTTTCAACCCTCGAGGCAGCTTGCCAAAGGGCTGAGATGTATTTGTCCTATTTATGTAGTTATCACCATAATAGTGATGAATTTGTTTTTAAAAGTTTAAAACAGGACAACGTCCAATAGCCAGAAGAAATCTGAATTTTTAATACTAAATTAGAGGCACACTAAACTAATAAAGTAAGTTAAAAAATTTTCAAGCATGAAAAGATTTGGCATGGAGAATCTTTTCTTCTACATGTAATCTTGATAGATTTGTGATACCTAATGTATTCATAAATTTAAAAATTTTAAACCCATGGGATAATATTAAGAAAGCAGTTGTCCCATCTTTTTATTGATGGCTTCTCCAGGGCAGTGGTAGGAGAGTAAAAAAATCCACAAACATTTTATTAAAAAAATTATGAGTAAAACATTGAATAAGTTCAGAAATACATGTGAAAGTCACAATACCAAATTCCATTCTACAGTCATTGAAATTTCTGAAAAGCCTTATAGGTTGAGTATTTGTGGAAAAGGGCTAGATGGATGAGCATGAACTTTAGGGTTTTGAGTTTAAATCCCAGTTCTGCCACTTACTAGGGGTGTGGTCCTAGGAAACTTTCTCTGTACCTCAGGTCCTGACCTGTAAAATGTACGTGTGTAAATGTATGTGTAAAATTACCTTCCTCATCACATCTCATGGTTCTAACAACCATACCTGGTAGTCACCTGTGCTTAAGTTTGCTGACTCTGGAGCCAGGGAACCTCATTTGCATCTTAGCCCTAACACCAAGCATGAGACCTTGGACAATACCCTCATTGTAAGACACGAACTGGGTAAGTAAATGAATCTCTGCACAATTCTTAGAAGAGGTCTGGCCAAAGTCAAGGCGTTGTAAGTATACTACTGAGGAATTCCATTCAAAATATTTGTAAGTTTTCAATATTTACCTGCCACCAAACCAATCAGCTAGAGTCAGAGTAATTTAAAAGTTATATATGCCCACATTTCTGCAGCTTCAAAATACAAACTGAAAAAAATACAGACTCATGGAGGACATAGGTAAACACGTGAGAGCATCATAGCCCCAGTATGTCCTATGTCTTCTGGGGAGCTCGGGACCCGTCCCAGAGGTCCTGATGCAATTGGCACAGGCATCAGGATCCCAAAAAAGCTCCCCAGGTGATTCTAATGTGCTGTCAGGATTAAGTCCAGGTGGTCCAGGGCATGACTAAGCAGATGCATAAACCAATGAAGAAACAAGCAATGCAGTAATTTGAGGGAAACAGATCGACAAAATGGAATGACTTGGATGTGACTGTTGCCTTTTTTTTTTCTAGGTCTCTAGGTCTAAAATCATGGTAGTAGTAGCATGGCTAATCCAGGCTGATCAGCTAGGGTGGGGTGGAGGTAAAGGGGGACAGTTACCTCCTGTTGCTGGGCAGTGGTTTCTCAGTTCTTGTCTTCCTGAAAGATATAGTCCATCTTTCAGATAGAAATGTATCTACATCTCAGTAGTCCAGAGATATAGATAGGATAAGCATAAAGGATGTATCTAGTGAAGTGAGTGGGCTGTCCTAAGAGAGGGGGCTGTGTTAGAAAAATGGAAGTATATTAAACTCCAAAGAATCGTGAGGCAGACAATTCCAAGAGTAGAAGCAGCATGGTGTCTTCCTCGTGGTGGTTTTTATATTTGGTCTGAAAACCTCCCTCCTCAGGTATTATGTATTTGTGGGTGGTTATTGCTAGTTTGTGCCTCAGCTTAGTGTGCCCACACTGATTCTGCAGTATGGAAATTTCCCATCAGTACCTAAGTGAAAACCATACTCTAAAGTTGGAAAGCCCTTTAGCCAGTCACACCTGGTCCTTTTTACATTTAAGAAGGTGAATCGATTCATGAAGGAAACAGGTTATAGAAGAAGTTCAAGCCGGGTGTGGTGGCGCACACTTGTAATCTCAGTACTTTGGGAGGCGGAGACCGGAGGATCCGGGTTCGCGGCCAACCTCAGTGCACATGCGCGCGCGTGCGATCGATC
>PVJS01001688.1:36224-93848 GCA_004027185.1 Glis glis
AAAAAAAAAAAAAAAATAGAAGAAGTTCAGCCGGGCATGGTGGCGCACACTTGTAAACCCAGTACTTTGGGAGGCGGAGACCGGAGGATCCGGGTTCGTGGCCAGCCTCAGCGCTCGCTCTCTCTCTGTCTCTCTGTCTCTCTCTCTCTCTCTCCCTGTCTCTCTCTCTCTCTCTCTCTCTCTACCTAGTGAGGCCCTCCGCAACTTCATGAGACCCGGTTTCAAAATAAAGTATAAAAAAATAGGGCCGGGGGTGTAGCACAGAGGTAGAACGCCCCTGGGTTCAATCTCTGGTACCGCCAAAAAAAAAAAAAAAAAGTTCTCTGTCACCTGAGGTGGAGTGAGCATTTGTCACTCTAAATAGAGCAAGCTCTAATTCCTCCCTCCCCTTTGCTCATATTTACCTAACTACCTGCCACTCCCACTTCTTAGACTTACCAAAGACTAACTTGACTAGAAAATCAATTCATCACTTGCAATGAGTCCTGTTTCTTTCTAGGAGAAATACCCACCTGCTTGGGAAAATAAGTTAACGTCATAAAACTGCTTAATAGCCCTGTGAAATCAGGAAAAGTCTCAGAGTTGGAGGATGTGGCCCTGAAGTTGTAATAAATTAGATTGTTGGTTGTAGACCAGTAGTTCTCAGCCCTTGCTGTGTATCAGCATCATCTGGCTTGGGTCACTTTAGAGACCAGTTAAATCAGAAGCCCTCTGTCTTACTTTTTAAACACTTTCCAAAAGGGTAATCAAGTTGGAGAAGCATTTGTCCCATGATGCTCCCAAATCCTTCTTTTCCATATTTCAGCTCATTTGTTAGCACTTTAAATGTATATTAAAAGTACTTAATTAATATGAATGCATTAATATGCTCTAACCTCCCTACCCCTCATCCTGTACATATAAACTTCTTTGGGGGGTACAGATTATTCTAGATAGTGAGAATATAACTCATTGTTGAATTTATATCATCTATTAGACATGATGGAAGTATTCCAAATATCAGAATTATGGGAGATATTAGATCATGCATAATTTTAAAAGATGAGTTATTGAAGTTAGTTTGCGTTCATACTGTGTATCTGATGAAACTACAGGAAAAAAGTCACAAGGTTTTGTGACTCCTTTTATGATGCCATATTTCAACTATAAATGATCAGTGAATTGGCACAAACAATTAGCAGTGTATCTTGTCACCTAATTATAATGGAAATGCTTCTTCCTTTGAAGAACTGGTAAAGAAAAGACAATTTCTGCAGTTCTCTGACGTTCATGACCAAGTGCAATGAATTGCAAATGATAAGTACTCAATAATGTTTTTAGAATTAAATTGCCTTAAAAGCTTTTCTTCTTTAAAGCAAGAGACTTTGTCTCTTGGATCTGTCATAAATGTTACATGCTCAAATTATTTGAATGTTGCCAAGAATATGCATTCGGAATCACATTTTAGAGCATTCCCTGTTGTCCAGAATATTTCTTCCTCATAACTCCAATGCTGTTGATTCAGTCTCGGAGTATTGGAAATTCGGCCCTGTAATGACTGTCCCCTCTACCACCCGGCCTCCCTTTCTAGTCTCAGTCCCTCCCACTCCTGATTCCTTGGTTCAAGGGCACTTAGGCAAAAATTGGGGAAGTCACTGTGGCCAGAGTAGTTATCCCCCATTCTCAGAAGAGTGTCAGGTCCTCAAAGCTCTTGGCTCTAAGCATGTTTGTAAAGAAAAAAAAAATCTCGAGACTCAACTTGTCACTGTGATTGTTGCCCTTTTCAACACTGGTGTTAGTGACAGTATCTGCTTTCTCTGCTCACTTTCTGAAATTATATAAATTGCTGAAAATGATCTTACACGTATGTGCAAGAATAATTGATTTTCCCCTGTTTTTTATTTATGTGGAACTAAATGAAGACTGCCAAACTGAGAAAAAAAACAGAATGCAGGGGAGTCAGTCACCATCCTTGCATCTGGCAGAGACTCAAAGGCAGGAGTGCAAAAGCATTAGACCAGCAGAAAGGGAAGGAGCCAGTTGGGTCCTGATAGGAGGCTGTGGACAAATGGAAGCTAGAGGTGGGCTAACTAGAAGCCAGGCATCCTATGTAATTGCTGGACCCTTTTCTCATTTGCCCTTGAACACTAGTGGCTTCAATGTTTACCCTGATGACAGGAAACTTACCACATGAATAAATTATTAAATACTGATCATCATATACACTTCTTTACATTAGCACTAAAGTTCTGCTTAGAAATAACTCTAAGAACAGTTTTTATATTTTATTTTCACATTGAAAAACAGTCAGATTTGCTTCAGCTTCAAAGAGCGTGTTTATGTAAAATTAAATAAATGTGACAGTGAAACTTTTTTTTCTAAATAGCAGAAGGGTTAAAGAAGGGGAATATTTGGCTTTCTCCCTTTAGTCCTGAATTAGAAGCAGGAGTAAAAAGTAAAAAGGTTGGCATTTATTGGCCATGTCCTGACCACTCTGAGCTGATTGATATGGAAGCTGTGGTTTGGCTGCCCAGGCTGGTGGCCACAGAGGTCATGGGTCAGCGTTCTGTCATAGATGGCTTGGCCATTGTTCATTTGCATATTTCATTTGCATAAATTTCTCAGATTTAGGGAATTCAGACAAAAGAGTTCTTAAACCTGATTGGGCAAAATTGAAGCCAAATGACTACCATTAGCTATTTGTAACTTTTATGAAAATAAGTATAATGATGGAAGTTAGATTATCACTTCTCATTTTCCCTTTCTTCTTATCCATTTCTTTATCAAGAATTCATCTAGCATTTAAACAACACTTAAATAAATGATTTTATGGGCACTGATCTTTAACCGTGAATAAATAACTAATTAATAAATGTAATCAGTATATTTTATATTATGCATATTAAATATCATTTCATTATAATTATTTTCATATTATATATTATGTAAAATAAACACAGTCAATAAAATGTTGTTTTAGTCCACTTTTCTGTTGCTGTGACCAAAATACCTGACATGAACAATATAGAGGAGGAAAGGTTTATTTGGGTTCTCGGTTTCAGAGCTACGGTCCATAGTCAGCCAACTCCAAGACAGACATCATGGCAGCACGGCATGTGGCAGAGGACAGCAGCTCATTTCATGGCAGCTGGAAAGCAGAGAGAGGGACAGGAAGTGACAAGGGGCAGGTACAGTCCCCAAGGCCACACCTCCAGTGATCTGCCTAAATTACCACCCAATACCCATTGGAATGAGTAACCCTGCAGTGAGTTCATTCACTGATGAGATCAGAGCCCAGATTTAATTATTTTTCCTCTGAATATTGTTGCATTGCCAACACATGGGGCCTTCAGGGGACAACCCAGACCTAAACTATAACAAATATGTAGCATCAGGCTTACTTGAACTAGGCAAATTCGGATTCTTGGGGCAGAAAGGAAGAGTAGAAGAGGAAAACCCAGAAATCTATGCTTGTATATGCTTCTCAGTGTGAGTTTAGTTCATTAAAAGTTGGGAAATTTTGCTATCTAGTGCCCTGCTTATTTTAGTGTCTAAGAGTTTGAATAGAGCACCAGGAGTTCCAAGAATCTTAATTTTTTTCCATCAGCAGGGCGTATTTTTATTCATAGGGATCAAAATGTTGCTTACATTTTTAAATGTGAAGTAGGAAAGGTCCATATTTTCCATTTGGAGTGGAATCATCAATAAGAGCAATGGGAATTTGGAAGCAACTTGAAATGGCAATGACTTCACTCCCATGAACCCATTTTGAGGAGGACAGGTGGGAAACTTCGAAGGTCTCCCCACAATATATTCTCTAGTGAAGATAATTTAATTGAAAAGTTACTTCTAATAACTTCATTTCATTTTTATTTTCTTATCCAAAATTCTTCAAGTTTAAAGTATTTGTCTTAAGCCAACATAAAATCCATTATCTAGGCTTTTATTGAAAACAGAAGAAGAAAGCATTGATCACATCTTTCCCTTAAAACAGCTCTAAACATTAAAATACAAGCTTTGAAAAAAAATCACATGTTCTAGCCAGGCGTGGTAGCGTACATCTGTAATCCCAGTACTTGGGAGGCTGAGACAGGAGGATTGAAAGTTCGAGGACAGCCTCAGCAATGTAGCAGGACTGTCAGCAACCTGGCAAGACCCTGTTTCAAAACAAAAAATAAAGAAAGGACTGGGGGTGTAGCCTGGAGGTAGAATTCCCCTGTGTTCAAGCCCCAATAGCGTGCATGTGCACGCACACACACACACACACACACCCCACATGTCCCAAACATCACGCCTTTGCTAGTCTAACTTTAAGCATACAACTGTCTAAGAAAAACAAAATTCAAACAAGGCCTCTAGCCACACAGAATAATTTGTTGCATGACCACAGATAGCCAACAAAAGGCATCAGGCTTGCCAGAAGACAAGTTGAGTTAGTGTTGTGTTAGTCAGCTATCTGTTAATGTAACAAAATGCTTGACATGATAAAGTATAAGAGAGGAAAGGTTTGTTGTAGCTCACAGTTTTGACCGTGGTTAGTTAGCTCTGTTGCTTGGGGGCCTGTGGTGGGGAAGCAGGTCATGGTAGGAGTGTACAGTAGAGAAAGTCATTTACCTCATGGCCAGGAATAAAACAGAGCTAGGAAGGATCTGGCATCCCACTGTCCTCTTTAATGGTGCAACCCCAGTGACCTAAGTTCTCCCACTATCCCCATCTGTTAAAGGTTCTACTACCTCCCAAGGGTGCCACAGATTGGCAACCGAGGTTTAACACGTGGGCTTCAGAGGCCTTTTGAGATCCAAACGGAAGCAAGTGAGGAGTGAAGAAAGCATGAAAGTGGCTAATGGTGGGTTTTGAAGCCATTGGTTTTGGATTTACATTTAATCCACATCCCACGTGTCAACTTTCAGACAGTGGCCAGCACTCATTCTTTTAAACCTAGGATTAGTGGTAATAATGGAGTTTCTAGAAAAAGAAGCTTAGAGGAAATTTATGATCAATCCATGACAATCAGAAGTGGTTGTGTTTAGACAGCAATGAGGTGGTGATAAGTTAACCAACATGGCTATTTTCCTCTCTCATCTTTTTCTTTCTTTTTTTTTTTTTGCGGTACCAGGGATTGAACCCAGGGGCGTTCTACCTCCGCGCTACACCCCTGGCCCTATTTTGTATACTTTATTTTGAAACCGGGTCTCACGAAGTTTGGAGGGCCTCACTAAGTAGAGAGAGAGAGAGAGAGACAGGGAGAGAGAGAGAGAGATGAGGCTGGCCGCGAACCCTGATCCTCCGGTCTCCGCCTCCCAAAATACTTGGATTACAAGCGTGCGCCACCACGCCCAGCCTTCCTCTCTCATCTTAATAAAATAAAATTCTCCAAAAGAATACTACAAATTATGTGTACATATATATGTATATATGTGTATGTATATGCCTTCTTAAGTAGGTGCATAAATAAAAAGGAGGCCCATAGGAATTTCACAGTAGTTTGAAACTACTCTGCAACAGGTAAATTAATTAACCCTTCTGTGTCTCAGTTTTCCCCATTTGCAACTAGGAGATAATAAAAGTAACAACATCATAGGGTAATTAAGGTATTATGAGAGATCGTTGTAAAGTAGAAGAACATAGCTTGACATAGGCAATCATACAAGGAATGCTAGCTATTTTTTTCCAGTACTGGGATAGGGGTGCTCTACCTCTGAGCTATATGCCTAGCCCTTTTAAGTTTTTATTTTGAGACAAGGTCTCCCTAAATGTCCCAGGCTGTCCTTGAACTTGCCATCCTCTTGCTTCAGCCTCCCAAGTAGCTGTAATTACTGCTATGTGCCATTGTGCCCGGTGAAATGTTGGCTATTATTTTTATTGATGTAATATTATCTAATAGATTATAAAAATCTGACTAGAATTGAAAAAAATGCACCATGTGTTTTTTTCTGACAAATTTTGGGGTGGGGCAAAAGTATGTCCAAACTATTTGAATTTAGAATTAAAGGTCATTTATATACACTCATGCCTGGAAAGGACATAACCTTACCTGAATTTTATTTTCTTTATAGACTCTGTTACTATAAAAAGACACCTCTTAAAATTCTACCAAATTATACATCCAGGACTCTTTAGAACAGTGTGTTTATTTTTAATTTGAAGGTGCCCTTGGGTGTTCCCATGCTCACAGTCAAAGCCAAAGACCTCAAAAGTGTTCAGGACTTGATTGGCCAATTCAGTATTGGAATGTAATTTGCATCCCATACCTTCCTGAGCTCCCGTGAACTGGAACTCAGAAACATTGCCCTGTGAAAGTAGCTCTGAGAAGCAGCTGTTTGTTTATTCATTTACTCAGGACCAAATTCTAAGCAGACATCCACAAAAGTAGCTAATTCTCCCCAGTGGTTTAAAGAAGTTTCTTTTCTTGGCACAAAAACATTCCCTGAGGTTGTATCTATCGTATTAATTCTTGACATCAAATCCCTCAGTTCTCCTTCAATAACCTAGGACCTTCTATGAAATCTCCCTGGCCTTATAAATTCATGAATCTGGAGTAAAATGAGTAAGCAGAGTATAAAGGAAAACAAAACTCAAACAAATCTTGTTTTCCTGGCTGCTTGAATCCTTTTAAATTGAATTGAAAACACTATAAAATTATTATGTGCCATTGTGCCTTTTACTTTAGTCACTCCTCTGATAGGAAGAATTTACTGTAGGAACAATACTGTCTACCTTACTATTGGGGAAATTCAAGAAGCTTAAAAAATAGGCCCAAATTTCAAAGACCTCATAATCTCACAAGACAAATAATAGCCATTAAGCAATTTTAACAGAACATGAATAAGTATCAAGTGGATATCAAAGGAGTTCAGAAAACAAACTCATTAGGAATTAATTTGATCCCTGAAGGAAAACAAAACAAAACAAACATTGAAGAGTTTATTTTCAGCAAGTCCTCAGGTCCTGGAAGAATAAGTGAGTTTGCAGAAGACAAAGATCACTTGAGAGATCATTCAAAATGAAGAGAACAAAGGAAACAAAGGACTTCATATTCAGGGAGTCAAGAAATAGTGGTTGGCAGTTCCCCAGATACAGTGGAATTGAACATATTTCCAAGCATACAGAAAAAGGGATAGAAATGTTTTTAGATATCAAAAAATATTGCAGAACTCAAAAGCAAGAAAGGTAATTTCCAAATGCTAGGACAGAGAGACCATAATGATTATTCAGGAACTAGAAGAGATAACAGGTCTCAGAGTTTGGTGCTTTCATGGTCCTTCGTGCTGGAATCTAGCACAGAAAATATGTTCACAGCAAGAATAAGAACTGGGCTTCCTGTGCAAAATCAGAACCCCAGGAAACACCGCACGAATCTGGAAGGAACCAGAACATCTCTGCCCCTGTGCCCATGTGCTGCTGGAAAGGAGCCAAGAGCTCTACCCTGTGGGTAAAAAAGGAGTCTGTTAGGGAGATGGAACTGTATGTAAGAATGAGAGCTGAACTCTCATATTCCAGGCTGAAAAGCTAACACCAAAAATAATTCAGAATCAGTGAGTCTTGAAAGTGCTAGTAGACACACAGGTGAAAACTACCTCAGGGTGGTTAACCACTGGATCTCCAGAAAAGATCATTCCTTCTGAAGGAAACTCAAAGCAAAATTAAACACAATAAAGCAAAATAAGACACTAGGCACCATGAAAGACAGTTTGCAGAACAGGTAGAACTAGTGATAACAGAACAACATGGAAGGGAGTGTACAGTAAGTATAATCATCTTATTTAAAATATAAAGGAGGAAAGTATATCTGTAAAAACAAAACCAGGAAGTTGTGAAACAAGCTCTAAAAAGAAGGTCAGTAAGAATTTTTTAAATTTCTGCATACATATTATACAGAAGACAAGTCTTCCTTGAAGGTGAATTAGAAGATAGACAAGAACACCTCTATGGCTTGATCGAGAAAGATAAGCAATGAAGGATATAAAAAAAAAAAGTAGGAATCACAGAAACTCTAATATCTGCCCCAAAGAAAGAAACAAAATGTGGTTAATGGTGAAGAATTTCTAGAAATCAGAAGGTATAAACCCTCAGATTGAAAATACTCATCAAGGCCAGAATAAATAGGAATATGAGGCGGAAAGATTTAAATAAGGCACAAAAAGTTGTGTTGAAGATTAATGACTGCTATGTCTATAAAAAGTCATTTGGTCAGATTACAGAGGCTCTGGAAACCAGGCTAAGAAGTTGGAGTCGATCTTGTAGGATATCAGAGTTTTGTTTTGTTTTGTTTCCTATTCCCTTGATTCCTTTTGGTCTATTGCATTCTTATCATGGTGGTATTTTCCATTAAAGAAGTTTTTAACTCAAATTCTTTTATATCTTTTCTGTATTTCATAGTTCATATTTTTATTTTTCAAAGTCAACATCTTTCCCAATATTCTGAAATGTCACTTTCAAACATCACATTTACAAGGCTACTGATTTCTAAAAATATAAAAAACAAACAAAAACCCCATATAAACAAAATTTTAAGAAGCTGTTTAGTCTATATTCAGTGACCAAACTTTTTCAAATGAATCAGAGAGATTAAAAATCTGTTATCTGGGCGTGGTTGGTACATGCCTGTAATCCCAGTACTTGGGAGGCTGAGACAGGAGGATTACAGGTTCAAGGCCAGCCTCAGCAACTTAGTAAGACCCTGTTCAAAATAAAAAATAAAAATAGGGCTGGGGGTGTAACTCAGAGGTAGAATTCTCCTGGGCGATCCCCTGTACCACAGATAGACAGATGATGATAGATGATAGATAGATAGATAGGTAGATGATAGAAAATCTATTAGTGAAATCATCTCCAGAAAGAGTGATGTTCATTCATGTTCTTGTTGAACAAGATTGAGGGTCAAGTCCAGTGCCAAGGCCGGGGGGAAAGGGGGTGAACCAGCCTGCTCCCCAAGGTGCTTGCTAACCATCCAGTGTGAAACAACCCAAAATGTGAATTAATACAATCGACTGGGATATGTGCTATCAGAGAAGTATGCATGTGTCTGCAGGAGCCCCAGAGGAGGACTTCTAACTGAACTAGTGGAGCTCAGGGAATCTTCTAATAACAGGTTGGGCCAAAGCAGCAGCTGGAAGCAGGAGGCATCCTGGACCTCCAGGCCACTGCACATGAGAGCTGTTGGTGACAGCTGAGGCACACACAGCAGATGGAGACTTCCTGAAAGTGAGGCTGGACCATGAAGTGCTTTCTAAGTGCCATTCCTTAAGGTTTAACTTGATACACATGGTGACAGGAAGTCCATAAATCTGTACAAGCCGATGTCAGAGCTGGATTTGTCTTTAAGAATGGTCATTTGGGGAGCAATGTGGAGGGTGGATGACAAAGGGGCAAGACCAGAGAGGTAGGGAGACCACCGTGAAGAATAACACAATAATCCATCCAAGTAGGAAATAATGAAAACCTCAGCTAAGGATTTTTAACATTGGAGACAGAAAGGAAAATGGCTTTGTTTTGTTTGTGGTGTGGAACATTTTTTTTCTTTAAATGGAATCTACAATATAAGACTAAGACCTGTGGAGCTGGTGGAGGTGGGAGACGAGAGTTACTCTGCTCCACCTCCCCCCCCCCCGCCTCCCTCAGCAGCTCCGAGGTCCCTCTGTGAAACTCCACTTGAAAACCATCAGACTGCAGAGATAGATTTAAGATGTAAAGTCAGTGTTTCTACCCATTTTATTTAATGAACTCTTCTGGTGTCTAATCATCGGTAGTGTCAAGCTGCTCTTCACTCTCAGAAGTAAATCTCTGCAAGGGTTCATAGGAAGTCTTGTTTTATTTCTTTGGGTGTCAAATAAATATTGCACTCGATAAATCTCTCGGTGTGTCTCTAGCCTCTGTAACAATACATCAAAAACCAGTCGAGCATAGTCTGGCATAAGCAGACATTCTGACCCAGTATTTCCTGAATCAACCTGGGTGTGATGACTCTGGGTCCAGACTGCATAAACAAGAATTTTGTAGATCTCGGCTAAACTGTCTATATTCTCTCTTTGGGGTGAGCTATCCACCTATATGTTTTCAATCTTTACCTGTTACTATGTAATGGTCCACATATCAATAGCAAGCCCTGACTCTGTTTTGAGCTCCAGGCCTGTCGTTCCAACTGGACACATTTAATTAGGGTCTGCAGACAACAGGCCAAAGTGAACATTATCACTTCCTGCCCCGCATGCACTTCTCTGCCAGTTTTACTCACTAAGTTGAATCCAGTGTCACCTGTGAGAATCCAGTGATCACCCTGCGCTGCTCCTCTTGCCTCCCACCACACTGCCTTAGTCCCTGTTGCCTGTTATTTCTACTGCCTCGAGACCACATATAGGTCCCTGGCTCCTGTGACTTTCATCTAGTTACCTGAATTTATCAGGCAGTGCTCACCAACCATTCCGTCTGCTCCCTCCATTTTCCAGACTCTTGTGGTTAGAAAAAAATAGAAATAAGAAAGATATATAATTGGTTATGACCACAGGAAGAAATGGCATTTGTCACTGTCATTGAAAATCACACACACATACACACATACACACACACACACACACACACACACACACACACACACACACACAATGCCAGTGCACAGCTTTGTAGCTCTCTCTTCCTGGATGTGGTGTCTGGTGTCTGGAAAGGCCACGTGCTCCAAACTATGGTAGAGCCTGAGACCCTGCATGACCTTTGGAATATGTCCCTCTGATGCCTTGTGCAGAGCATGAGAAAGAATGAGAAATACCCTTTGTTGGGCTAAGCCATAGAGATTTAAGTACTGTTTGTCACCGCATCAGAACCCAGCTTCTCTGGACTAACATACATACTGATTTGCCTCCTCATCTTCAGGACAGCTCTGCTTCAAGTCCTCTGCACAACCTCAGTAAACTTTCTAAGATATTTTACCATGTCACAAACACTTCACCCCTATGTCCTGCACAAAATTCTTAAGTGGCTCCTCGTATCACCTAAACTATAGACCCTGAAGTCTCTTGTATGGTCCCTAAAAAGCTTGTGATGATCTGCCACAGCTTGCCTTACAGCCCCTTTCCCAACGGCCATCAGCAGATCCCTAAGCTCTCCCCAAGCCCAACTACCCGCACAGCCTCATGCGAGCCTGTTTACTCACTTTGGATCTTGAAGGGTGCTGAAGCTACATGTAATATTTTCCCCATCTTCACCCTCGTCTGTGATAGGGCAAAATCCTATCTCTTATACAGAGCTTCAGGACTCGTCTAGGATTCATTTCATTTCATTTATTTTATCTTAGTAGGAACTCTAAACATGAAGATCTATCCTTCTAGCAAATTTTTAAGTGTACAATACAGTATTATTGACTATAGGCACAATATTGTAGGCACAATATTGTATAACATCTCTAGAGTTTATTCATCCTGCTTAACTAAAACTTTATGCCTATTGATTAGTAACTCCTTATCTCCACCTCCTCCAATCCCTTGGCAACCACCATTCCAGTCTTTGATTCTATAAATTTTTAATGTATTTTTATTGGTGCATTGTAGTCTTACTTCATAATATAGTTCAGAGTGATAGAAACATACATGTAAACAGCACTTAGTGAGTTTTCTCCCCGCTCCCTCCCCTTCTCCATACATGATATTGAGATTGGCATTGGTAATCTCACGTATGTACATAACATCAGTGGAAGAGTTTCTTTCATTAATTCTCCCCCCCAGCACCACCCTCTCCTAGACTCCCACCCCCATAGCTCCACAGGAATTTCTCCTCCATTATCTAAAGTCCCTTTTGTATCCCGATTGCTTCCGCATATGAGAGAAAACATATGACCCTTCACTTTCCGTACTGGCTAATCTCACTTAACATAATGTTCTCCAGGTCTATCCATTTTCCTATAAATGACATAATTTTGTTCTTCTTTATTACTGAGTAGAATTCCATTGTGTATATATCCCACAATTTTGCAATCCATTCATCTGTTGATGGACACCTAGGTTGGTTCCATAATTTGGCTATTGTGAATTGTACTGCTATAAACATGGATATGCACATAATCACTATAATATTCTGATTCCAGTCCCCTTGAAAGATACCCAGAAGTGGTATGATTCTATACGTTTAACTATTTTAGTACTTCATGTAAATGGAATCATGAAGTATTTATCTTTCCGTGACTGACTTGTTTTGATTAACATACCATCTTGAAGGCTCATCCCCATTGTTCCGCTTTCAGGTTGAATAGTATTCCATGGTATGTGTGTTCCACATGTTCTTTATCTGTTCATCTGTCGATGGACATTTAAATTGTTTCCACATCGTGGCTGTTATGAATAGCTTCAGTGAACATATGAGTGTTAATATCTCTTCTGGTTTAAATTGCTCTTCTGGTTTAATTGCCCAGGAGTGGGATTGCTGTGTCTTATAATTGTTCTGTTTTTAATTTTTTGAGGAACCTTCATACTATTTTCCATAGCAGCTACACTCTTTTGCATTTACACTAGCAGTGTGCAAGGATTCCTGTTTCTTCACATTACTCTTCTTAGTAATAGCTATCCTGACAGGTGTGCGGTGGAATCTCATCATGGTTTTTACTGAATTTTCCAGATGATTTAGTGACTGAGCATTTTTTTCACATACCTGTTAAACATTTGTTTGTCTTCTTTGGTAAAATGTCTATTAATTTCCTTCTCCCATTTTTTAATCAGGCTATTATGTATCTTTACAACTGAGTTGCAGGATATCCTTATGTAGTTCAGACCAACCCCTTATTGGATGTATAACTTGCGAACATTTTCTCGTATTCTATAAGTTGCCTTTTCCACTCTATTGATTATTTCTTTTGCCGTGCAGCAGCCTTTTTCTTTGATGTACTCGTGCCTGTTTGTTTTGCTTTTAATACTTGTGCTTTTGGTGTTATTTCCATGAAATCATCATCAACAGTAATGCCATATATCTTTACTCCTATATTTTCTAGGAATTTTACTGTTTCAGGTCTTGTGTTTAAATCTATAATCCAATTTGAGTTGATTTTTGTGTATGGTGTAAAATAAGGATCCAATTTCATTCTTTCGCAAATGGAAATCCAGTTTTTCCAGCACCATCTATTAAAGAGACTGTCCTGTTTATATTGTTGGTACCCTTGTCAAAGATCAGTTGACAATATACGTGTGGATTTATTTCTGGGTTCTCTATTCTGTTCCATCATTCTCTATGTCCATCTTTATGTTGGTACCATGCTGTTTTGATTACTGTAGATTTGTAATACAATATTTTTAGTTTAATGCTCTAAATTGGCTTTCTATTTAGTTTGTTTATCACTTCTTTATGGCAAAAACATTTAAAATCATTTCTTCTAACTTTTTGACATATACAGTGCACAAATGATATTTATGATATTTATAATCCTCCTACTGTGAAACTATGACTCCTTAATCCTATCCAACTATAACTTGGTGCCCATTGGTCAATCTTTCTCCATCTCTCCCTCCCCCTTACTCTCCCTAGCCTCTGGTAACTACCATTCTACTCTCAATTCTGTGAGATCAATTTTTTAGATTACACATACAAGCAAGATCATGCAATACATGTCTTTGTGTGCCTTGCTTATTTCGTTCATTTAATAAAATGATCTCCAGTTTTGTCCATATTTTCACAAACAATAGGATTTCATTCATTTTTATGGATGACTCCATAGTGGTGTACTAATTTACATTCCCACCTATAGTGGGCAAGGGTTCCCTTTTCTCCACATTCTTACCAAGACATGCCGTGTTTTTTTTCTTTTGAATAATAGCCATTCATACTGGAGTGAGTTAATATATCATTGTATCTTTGACTTGCAGTTCTCTGATAATTAGTGATATTTATCATGCTTTCTATTTAGATCTGTTGCCCATTCTTTAATTGAGTTGTTTCTGCCATTACATTTTTGGCATTCCTTACATATTCTGGGTATTAATAGCTTATCAGATGTATAATTTGCAAGTATTTTCTCCCATTCTATAGGCTATCTTTTCACATTGATGATTGTTTCTTTTGCTGTGCAGAAGCGTTCTAGCTTGATGTCACTCATTTGTCTATGTTTGCTTTGTTTTCTATGCTTTGGGGATCTTGTCCAAAAAGTTCTCACCCAGTCCAATGACCTGAAATATTTCTGCTATGTTTTCTTCTAAAAGTCTCATTGTTTCAGGTCTTACATTTAAGTCTTCAGTCCATTCTGACTTGATTTTTGTAACTGGTGAGAGATAGGGATCTAGTTTCATTCTTCTGCATGTGAATACCCAATTTTCTCAGCACCATTTATTGACTAGATGGTTCCTTCTGCAATGTGTTTCTTAGCACCTTTGTTGAAAATCATTTGGCTATAGATGTATGGATTTACTTCTAAGCTCACCATTCTGTTCTACTGATCCTTGTGTCTGTTTTTATACCAATACATAGTTTTGATGGTTAGTTTTGTAGTATATTTTTTGTAGTATATAGTCAGGTAATCTATATAGCTTGCTTTGTTCTTTTTGCTTAAGATTTCTTTGACTATTTGGTTTTTTTTAACAGTTTCAAACAAATTGTAGGACTGTTTTTAGATGTGTGAAGAATGTCATGGGTATTTTGAAAGGAACTGCATTGCATCTGTAGATTGCTTTGGGTAGTATGAACAGTAACAGTATTAATTATTTCAATCCATGAACACATGGTATATTTCCATTTGTGTGTGTGTTCAATTTCTTTCATTAATGTTTTATAGTTTTCATTGTAAAGATTTTACTCTTTGGTTATTCCTAGGTATTTATTATCTCTATATCTATTGAAAATGAGATTGCTTTCTTGATTTCTATTTCAGATAACTTGCTGGTGGTGTATAGCAATGACATGGATTTTTGTATGTAGATTGTGTGTGTGTGTGTGTGTGTGTGTGTGTGCGTGTGTGTGTGTGTTGTATTACTGGGAATTTAACTCAGGGGCATTCTACCTCTGAGCTACACCCCCAGGCCTATTTTTATTTTTATTTTGAAACAGGGTCTCACTAGGTTGATTAGTCTCACTACTTGCTGAGGCTGTCCTCAAACCTGCGATCCTCTTGTCTCTCAGCTTCCCAAGTACTGAGATTACAGGTATGTTCCATTATACCCGGCTTGTATGTAGATTTTGTATTCTGCAACTTTATTAAATTTGTTTATTAGTTTTAATAGTATTTTGGTAAAGTATTTGTAATTTTCTATATATAAAGTCATGTCATCCACAAACAGAGACAATTTGACTTATTTTTCCAGTTTAAATGCCCTTTATTTCTTTTTCTTGCTTGATTGCTCTGCCTGGGACTTCCAATACTATATTGAATAAAAGTGGCAAAAATGGTCATCCTTTTCTTCTTCCAAATATTACAGAAAGTACTTTAAGCTTTTCCCCATTACTATAATGGTAGCAGTTAGCTTTTTAAAATGGTCTTTATTATGTTGAGGTGTATTCCTTTAATACATAGTTTGTTCCATGTTTTTATCGTGAAGAGATGTTATAGTGTATCAAGTTTGTGATTGATTTGTGTATTTTGAACCATCCTTGCATGTCTGGGATGAATCCCACATGATCATAGTGAGTAATCTTTTTAATGCGCTGTTGGGTTCAGTTTGCTAGTATTTTTTTTTTGAGAGTTTTTGTATCTATGTTCATCAAGGTTATTGACCTGCAGTTTTGGGGGTTTTGTTTGTTGGTTGGTTGGTTTTACTTTGTCTTTGTCTGGTTTTTGGTATCAGGGTAATACTGGCTATGCAGAATGTATTTGGAAGAATTCCCCTTCTTCAGCTTTTCAGAATAATTTAAGGTTTGGTATTAATCATTTAAATACTTGGTAGAACACATCAGTGAAGCTATCTGATCCTGGGCTTTTTTTGATGAGAGACGTTTTATGATTGATTCAGTCTTGTTAAATGTTATTGGTCTGTTCAGATTTTCCATTTATGATTCAATCTTAGTGAAATATATGCATCCAGGAATTTGTCCATTTCTTCTAGGTTATCAAATTTGTTGACATACACTTGTTTATAATAATCTCTAATGATCTGCTATATTTTGTGGTGTCGATTGTAATGTCTCCCCTTTCAACTCTGACTATTTATTAGAGTCTTCTCTCTCTTTTCTTTAGTCTGCCCAAATTTTTGTAAATTTTATTTATCTTTCCAAACAGTAAGCTCTCTTTTTCATTGGAATCTACATCTTTTGTTTTTCTTTTTTTTTTTTGCGGTACCGGGGATTGAACGCAGGGGCGTTCTACCTCCGCGCTAGGCCCCCAGCCCTATTTTTTTATACTTCATTTTGAAACCGGGTCTCACGAAGTTGCGGAGGGCCTCACTAAGGCGAGAGAGAGAGAGAGAGAGAGAGAGAGAGAGAGAGAGAGCTGAGGCTGGCCGCAAACCCGGATCCTCCGGTCTCTGCCTCCCAAAGTACTGGGATTACAAGCGTGTGCCACCACGCCCAGCCAGAATCTACATTTTTTAAAAATACATCTATTTCATTTATTTCTGCTCTGATATTTATTATTTATTTCCCTCTACTAATTTTGTGTTTGGTTCATTATTGTATTTCTAGTTTCTTAAGCTGCAGCGAATGGCTGTTTATTTGGGATCTTTCTGCTTTTCAATGTAGGCATTGATTTCTACAAACTTCCCTCTTAGTACTGCTTTTGCTATATCTCATTGGTTTTGGTAAGTTGTGTCTCCTTTTTCATTTGTTTCAAGAATTTTTAATATTTCCTTTTTGATTTATTCCTTGATCCATTGATTGCTCAGGAGTAAGTGGTTTAATTTCTACATATTTGTATGATTTCCAAAGTTTTTCTTATTATTGATTTCTAGACTTATTATATTATGTTCAGAAAAGATACTCAATATGATCTCAGTCTTTGAAAAATTGTTGAGACTTATTTTTGTGGCCTATCATATGATCTATCCTGGAGAATGTTCCAGGTTGATGAAAAGAATGTGTATTCTGCAGCTATTGGATGAAATGTTCTAAAGATGTCTATTAAGCCCATTTAATCTAGTGTACAATTTACCTTTGCTGCTTCTTTGTTGATTTGCCCATTGCTTATTAAAGTCCCTAGTATTGTTGTTTGGAGTCTCTCTCTCCCTTTAGATCTATTAATAGTTGTTTTATATATTTTGTGTGGAAAATACAGTTTGTTTTGAAATTAGGAAATGAGACACCTCCAGCTTTGTTTTTCTTTTTTCAAGATTGATGTAGCTTTTTATGGTCATTGTGGTTCCATATGAATTTTAGAATTGTTTTTCTGCCTCTGTTAAAAATAGAAAATGGGGATTCTGTTAAGGATTGCATTGCATCTATAAATTACTTTGGACATTTTTCAGATACATTTTTTTCTGTAAATACCACTCCTGACTCCAATAGGCAGAGGTAGTCCCACCTTGCACCAAGCCCCACAGCATTCTGTACTCAGCTCCATGACACATCACATGGAAGCATCTGTTCTCTCTATTCCCTAGTGCCCTGCCTTCTGGCTTATACAATTCTTACCAATCACTCCCCGTCACACAAAATGCACTGTAATGAATGCCACAAAAATAATCACCCAACCAAAAAAATGAATTACATGCAAAAACCAACACTGAAGTTTTACTCACTGCATTTTACAAAATAATGCATCGAGTTGTTTTCCTTTCTTTCAACTCAGTTTATTGAAATTAGGGAATGTGTTTTTTGTGGATAACTCTGTATACATTTAAATATTGAGCTCATTTCCTTAATAATGAATATAGTTACAAAGAAGAAACCTGAGGAAAAGAGGAGTTAAGTGAAGTCTAATTTTATCTTGCTAACTATATGTTGCTACTGATGTGTACGCAAGCCCGAGAAATTTCTGTTCCCTGTATCCAAAATTGATATATTTGTAACTTTAATAAGAATGGTTTTGTTTAGTAATATAGAATATTATTTACTTTATTTTAACTAGAATGTTTTTATTCTTTTAGTCATTATTTTTCTCCTTATTAAAATAATTTACTAAATTATCATGTTTTTATCCATCACAAAAAATATATTACGCTTTTTATTGACTACATAAAAATGTGTTTGGGGGAAATTACACTAACTTGATTAATTTTGGCCTTATTTCTAACTAATAATTATAGGGATATAACAATTCTTCTGCTTTAATTGTTTGCAGGTACTCTTCAGGAATTCTTACATAGGGATCCTTAAAGAATCACTTTTTTCCAGCTGCAAAATGGGAAACTCTGAGGTAAATGACTTTATGATTTGAAAAATTTTAAAGACTCAAAGAGCTATGATTATATAAATTCCTTATGTTGTTTGACTCTAAAGCAAAACAAAACTTCCAAAAACTAAATAGGGAAAAGACCAATTTAGAAATTAAAATTAATTGATGCCCATCCCTGACACTCACAGTGTTAGGGCTAATTAAAATTAAATCATATCAGAATGTGTGGAAAATTCTAAATGCAACAGAATTTCTCCTCTGTGGGGATGAGGTGATGCAGGAACTATGCTCAAATGGTAAAGTTTCCTTTTTACTTCTGTAATCTGATATTTGTCTATTTATTTTGTGTTGATCAGTTGTTGTTTTTTTTGTCACTGTGATCAAAATACCTGACAAGAGCAACTTAGAGAAGGAAAAAATTTATTTTGGCTCCTGGTTTCAGAGATTCAGTCTACAGTTAACAGGCTCCAAGGCAGAAACATCATGGCACAGGGCATGGCGGAGTAAAACTGCTCAGCTCATGTCATCCAGGAAGCAGAGAGACACAGACAGGAAGGGACCAGGACAAATACAGTCCCCAAGGTCATTCCCCCTGTGACTTACTTCCTTCAGCCATGTCTCACCTACCTACAGTCACCATCCAATAGTCCATTCAAATTACTCATCAAATGGATTAGCCCACTGATGAGGTTAGAGCCCTCACAATCCAATCCCTTCTTAAAAGCCCCCGCCTCTTGACATCTGTGGCATTGCCCAGCACATAAGCTTTTGGGGGACATTCCAGATTCAAACTATAACATACATTCTTTCACTAAGCAGCAATTTATTGATCATCTGTATATACAAAGCATTGTAGGAGATCTCTTAGCTTAAAGAATACCTGACCTAGTTCCAGCTTGAAATTTGCAGGAATTCATAAAGCATTACTATATAAATATTTAAGTTCTTATGTACTTTGAGATAATGCAAAATAAATACCAGTGAAAGAGCCAGTTACATCCACTGATTGCATTTGCTGGCTCTATGTGGTATTCTTGTCCTCTACATCTCAACCATTTAAATGTAACTTACAAGCCTTCGCATTAGTTTGGACAATTTTGGCAAGGATTTGATTTGGCAGCCTAACACATAGACTTTTCCTGCCCTTGAAAACATAATATAGTACTCTGTAGCTGCAATATGTAACCACCTTTCGTGACCCATATGAAATATGTGAGAATGAATGTAAACAAGGTTGAAGGAGATGGAAGGGAAGGGGAGTGGGTATTGGAAAGAGCATACGTACAGGTTTCCTCTCTTGTTCTGAAGGCCAGGCACATGAAAGGGCCTTGGGCAGGACGGGTGCCAGCTGGCCGGCAGCAGTTGGACTGTGGAGTCAGAGGCCTTTCCACAGATCTGCATCCTCTCTAATCCCACAGCTCATTATGTAGTCTGCTCACTTGGCCTTCCTTATGCTGTTTTCCTCGTTTCAGTTCAGAGGAAACCAATGCTAAAAAATGTTTTCTGCATATCACATTAACTTTATTTCATCCTGATTTATACTGAGAAAAGTGGAATGTGGTTTGGTTCTCTGATTTGTTTCCATTGAACTCTCTGTTCCCTGTCGGGTTAACACCAGGAAGGGTCATAATAGGTGTATGTGTACTGCTTCATGTTATTCTGTACCTTGTCACTTTTGTTTCCCTTTTGGGTCATATTTTGTTGGTTCCACTTCAAACTTTGAAATGGATTGCTCCCCAGAGTGGATGACATCATACATTTTTAGTGGATATGATATGGAAATTAAATGCTTTTAAACCCTTCTGAAACAGTAGTAAGATGGATCCATTACCACACTGACTCCATTTCTAGTAAAACATTTAATTAAAAAATTTGTAACAACATGTCAGTAAATGGCAGGCTTCCTGCAAGTGCTTGGAAAAACACACCTTTTGCAAAGAAGCGTGTGGACAGTAATGCAAGATACCTTGCCAACTCGATCATCTTCATGCTGTATATGTTATCCTCATATCTGGTCCTGGAGGTCATAAAACTATATGTATTTTCCTTTTCCATAGCTTTAATATCTGGTTTAGGATCTAGGGTAGAGTAGGTGCCTGATAAATATTGGATGAAAGAATGAATGACTAAATGATTGGACATGTAAATTTGAGTAGTCATTTGTGGATAGTAGAAAGGATAAGATTCTGTCTATCTGTCTCTCTCTTTCTCTCTTTCTCTCTCTCTCTCTCTCTCTCTCTCTCTTTTTCATGTCAAGGTAAACACTCTAGGATAAAAGATTATTTATTCTCTTTCAGAAAACCAAGAATACACAATTGAATTGTTGCCACATTTTTTATCTTGCTGGATAAAATGTTCTTGGCTACCTCTCTGATCTAATCCTCTATTATCCCCACCTCCACCTCAAATCAGCTCCAGTACCCAAGCCTCTTTTCTGTTGCTATCAACAGGCCAAGGACATTCACACTTCAGAGCGTTTGTTCTTCCTGTTCACCTGTCTGGGATGCCCTTCCCTCCAATATCTCCCTGCCATGTTTCCTGGCTTCATTGAGGTCCCTGCTCAAGTATAATCCCAAAGATGTCATCCCTAATCACCCTACATAAGCTCACTTTTCCCATCCGTTTCTCTCCAGGACCTGTTGCTAGGCAATATCGTATATATTTATTTGTTGACTTTCTGTCTCCCCCACTAGAATGATAACTTCATGAGAGCAAGGACTTGCCTACTTTATTCACTGTGTGTCCTTGGTGTCTACAACAGTGCCCATCAATAAATATTTGGAGACTGAATAAACAAATGCAGGGCCTGTGGGTTAGGAGGATGCTTGACAGAGAGGTAGGACCTATGGTAAAAAGAAAACTAACTTGGGCTGAGCAGAATTCAGTCTTACCATTTACTAATTGACACCTTGGACAAATTATTCGACCTCACTGAGCCCCAGCTTTCCTCTCAATAAAAAAGGCATAGTAGTCCCTGTGTTGAGAACACATAGAGAGTCTCAGCTTCAGAAAGGTCAAGGCAGAAACAGACATGTTTCCTAGAACATGAAGTCACGCCTAGCTGGGGATGAGGAATACTATGTTAGGTGCAGAGTGAGATTTCTCAAAACCTGTATTTTTATCTGTAATTTGAAATTTTTATCTAAGTTGCCTTCAAAGCAACTAATTATTATAGCAAATTAAATCAAATGAATAATTAAAATAAAAATTACAATGATACTTAGAAGACACTAAAAGGTCCTTTATTTCACTCAGAAGCAAGAAGTGCAGCACGAATTTATTTCCTTGCTGTCTTCCTTAAGTCTCTTCACCAACTCTCCCACCCCACTCCATGCAGTTCTGGAGGGACTTCCAATGGAGGACTTCCCTTTTCCACTAAAAGGATGGGCACGTGCTGCTGGCTGGCCAGTTAGCATCCTTTCATCTGGAATTGATTTAAGCACTAGCAAAACAGATGTCTTTCCTTCTGGAAAGACTATGCATGCTGGTTGCCATATTTTTCACCACATGGAAAGGACCAGTTTAAGTAGGAATAATGCCAACACAGAGAAAGCAGAGTGGAGACATGGAGAGAGGAAGTCCTGATGACATCTAAACATGCCTCAAGTCAGCTGCACTTTATCCACCCAAACTTTTCAGGTTATGTGATCCACAAATGATCTTTTCTTTAAGTAAGCTAGTTAGAATTGTAAGAGGCTGACCCAATACAGCAGGGTATGGGGAAGCTGCAGAAAACAAGACAGGACTTCATCCAAAGCGCAGAAGCCATGAGATGAAAAAATGTTGAAATAATCCCTGCATTTAATAAAAGAAAACTCCTTTTACCTCCCACTCCTAACCCCAAGTCCTGTTTTCATCATGTTCTCACTTCCAGCCTCAGGTGGGGGGAGCCCCAGTACTAGCTTAGAGTGCAGAACCCCCAAATTTCACTGCCTAGTGAAATTCCTGTATCACTAGGAAGAAGTGATACAGGAATAAAGGTTGCAACACCATTGCTAGTCAGCAAGAAGAGAGTCTTGTTCCTGTCATCCAGGCTGGGCTCTGAATACATTTTCACATGGAATCATGAATACTCCAAACAGGTTTTGAACTACCACTAGTGCAAGTCAATTGAATTAAACAAATAATCCAGCCGCTTACAAGCAAATGTTTGAAACCCACTACATTCCTAAATTAGAGACTATTTCTACCACTGTAAATGTGTGTGTGCTTGTGTGTGTGAGAGTTTGTGTATGATGTACAGTGTATAATTAATCATATATTCTCAGCTACAAATGAATAACAGCTTTCTAAGTGTGGTATACAGAACCCTGGAGGACCATGATGCCCCTTCAGAAGAGCCATAAAATCAAATTTACTTTTACAATAATTCTAAGACATTTTCGATTTCACTGTCATTCTTTCATGAGAATTAATGGAAATTTCTAAAGGTTTAGGCTCCTTAATAACATGTGATGCTAGAATGTTTATAGAAATAGATACAAGATTCTAGCTGTCTCCTATTAAACTAGATACTAAAGAGATTAGCAAAAAATCAAATAATTACACTCAGAAAATACAGCTATTTGTCACAAAATAGTTGTTATTTATTTTAATACAGAAATAGAATTATTAGAAGATTAATAACAAATGTGTATTTTAAAATTTTCTATTTTAATTAGTAAAATGAAAATATTGATAGATATAACCCATGCAAATAGAAGATCTTTGAGGTCCTCAATACTTTTTAAGAGTGTAATGGGATTTTGAGACCAAAAAGCTTGAGAACTAGTATAACAGATGAACTAGGTGAAAATACACTCAGGTAAATTTTGTAGTAACTGTTATATTGCATAAGTTTTCTATCAAATCAAGATCCTTGGATTCAGGATTCAGGAAGGGACTTCTTGCATTTCACAAATTTAGTGAAATTAAATGACCTATGGAATAGACCCCAAGTATCACAAGATACCCAGGTGGCTCATATGCACATTCAAACCTGAGAAACTCTTCTCTAGAGCTGATTTTCATAAAAGAATGTTCTCGATGTACTAAAACGTCAGTTCAGCTGTACTAAATATAATTCCCTTCTAAGACTCTGTATGTGGGTATTTCTTCACCCTGAAGAGCCCAGAAATGACTTATGAGGTAACCCTGGGCTAACATCTACCAATGAATCCACATCCATATCCAGGAGATGGAAGGGGATGCATAGCAAGAGCTCAGAGTTCAGTTATTTTTTAAAAATCCTGATAAAATAGGGTACTGGAAAAAATAACTACATAGTAGAGCCACAAAATATCACTTAGAGAAAGCTAAGGCTCAATGAAAATATTCCCAGGAAAATGTAGGATCACAGCTGTGAAACCATACCTTTCACTTGCAGCTCATCCTTTAGGGAGCTGCCATGAAGTGGTAATTCAAAGGCCTGATGTCTCTCTTCCCACCAGAGATTATAGAACAGGGACACACATGCAGAATGGCATGTGGACATTATACAGGCACATGTACATAGGACAGAAGCCATTTGAGGATACTTGATAAATATTTGTTGAATGAGTGCAAGAACGTCAGGCTTTTGTGTTCTGATTAAAAGAATTTTGCCAGGCATGTTGGTGCACGACAGTAATCCCAGTACCCGGGAGCCTGAGACAGGAAGATTGAAGTTCAAGGCCAGCATCAGCAATTTAGCAAGATACTCAGCAACCTGGTGAGACCCTGTTTCAAAATAAAAAACAAAAAGGGGCTAGGGGTGTAGCCCCCGGGTTCAATTCCCAGTAACACACACACACACACACACACACAGAATTTTAATGTGTGATTGTTATCCCAACTTTTTTATGCCAACTGTAGTGTTCCTCAACCTCAGAAATGCTGTTTTATCATTTTAATTTTATTCATGGGTAAATAGAAGATGAGGTTAAGAAGGGCATTATGTTTGTAATCCAAGTATTAAAAATCAGCAAGAAATGTTTAGGACATAGTGCTAAGATGCTGGGTAAAAGAAAATTTAAAAAAAGAAAAGCATGTTTTTGTTGATAGCAATACTGAAAGTTCAAGAATGGAACCAGGAAGATTGGGCTCTTGAGAAGTAGCACCTACTTAAATGAAAGGGTTCAGCACAATTCCATCTGGCTCTGAGCCTAGCCTGGCAGAGTGGTGCCTTTCGAGGGCTCTTGAGCCCTGGAGAGCGCTTCCTGGCACTGCATGAAGGAAGGGGCCTAGTACATTCCCTTTGTTCACAGACCTGGCTTTCTCAATCACCCACCTCTATTACTACCTTTCCTCTTGTTTCCTTTTCTCATCCCTCAGCTACAGGACTAGCTTTTCTTCTACTCCCCAAGCACAATAATGTTTTTCCCCTTAGTCTTCTGGCACAATCTCTCTTCTGGCTCTGACCCTGGCCACTCCTGACAATAGTTTTACTTCATTTTCCAAGTGACCTCATGACCTTCATTGGGTAATGTCTCTCTTTGTATCACAGCCCCAGAACTGTTTGGTGCTTATCATCTGGTCCACTTTTTAAAGCAGGGTTAATACCCTTCAGGTTTGATCACGACAGCTCACATGTTGTAGTCTGACTTATCCCTGGCTGACCCGAGCTCCCTATAATTCTGCATCTTTTTGTGGATGTTTTCAGCTTGTTTCTATTGACTCCACCATTAGACCATCTCTTTTGGGAGGAATGGTCTTTTATTGTATGTCTAATAGAAGGTATGAGTTCTATATTCATCAAATAATTTCTATATTTTGATGATTAAGTGACTCTAAAGAAACAAGAATGTATATTGAATGTCATCATGTGCCCAGACTGATCATAGTTGCCTTGGCTTTGGCTGATGTGTTCAATAAAAGAAGCAGAGATCACTCATTCATTATGAAGCAACATGCATCCACCTATGGCCAACACCTGTGTAATTCTTGCCTGGGTCAAAATCAAACAGATTTTTATTGCACAGATCCAAATATCTTAAACTGAAAGTAATATGGGAGATTTTCTGCTCCAGACACTCTGAAAATACAGCTTCATTTTACTAGAGTGTTAAAAGATCCCCACTCTCAATAGACCTCATGAGAACCTCAGGCTATTACTATTTTAAATCATGGTGGCCGGTAACTTCTGAAGAAGAAATTGCAATTTTGAAAACCATAAGGACCAAATTTTAAAATGTCTTGACCTCTTGTACTGTCATCAGGAAAACTCAAGGTCAGACCAGTATTAAAATAAATAATTTACGTATCTGACATTCTTGTTGGGATTTTGTTTGTTTGGGTAATTTGTCACATGTCCGTCCCTTGGAGCCAGCAAGAACAAAACATTATATTTCCCATGACCAGGGTAGGTGCTCTAGTCAAAGGATCCAACAACTGGTGCAGGCATGCCCTGGCAATCAGCAAGAAGTTATCCCTTGGTAAGGGCCAGGAGCAGAGGACACTGGTCTGGATCTCTGGTGGAATGAAAGAGAGAGGAGACTAATGAAGATAGGGAAGACCTCCACATCCATGCCCTTTCCACCTCTGATTTTGGGTTCCTTGCTGATAAATACCTACTCTGTAGTAAGTATAGTAAGGGGGAAGAACTTCATAGACCATAGCAGGAATTTAATTTTTAATCTTCATATTTCAAAGAGTTGTTGACCAAATCCTAACAACTTTCCTTTTGGAGATGACTAGTCAGTCTAAGGGAATTTAAGCTGAAATAACAATATTCCTTAGTTTTATCAGAACTGCTAATTAATAATAATAACAACCCTAAAGAAGTCTTGATATGCATTCAGTCTAGAAAGGATTGAAGCCAAAATGAACATCTGTGAACTCTGGACAAACAGTTCATTTACATTGGGTGTGCTGATTGAATCTGAATGGTGTGTTCTTATATTCCAGGAGAAAAGAGCTAAGTTAATGGCTATGGAGGTTTGTAATCAAACAAAAAAAAAAATAAGTATTAATTTTGGCATATAAATTCAATAAAATTGTGTATTTAGATATTTTTATGGGAAATGTTGATGTCAAAATATCTTTTTCTAATAAAGAAGTGATCTTTGTATTTTCTTCATACATTTAAAAACTGTGCCCTCCAATATGTAATAGCACCAAAATATTCAATAGTTGTGGTGCTAATCTCAAATCAATATTTTTATTTGCTCTTATAAATAAATGGGAAGATTTTATATGCCAATAAACTCAAGCTACAAGTAAGTATAAGTATTTTTACCATTTACAATTCTATGTTGTTTGTTTCTTTGCTATGTATTAGCAGCAAGAGAAGGGGAGAAGCTAGGATTGAGGCTTGTGAGGTTAACAGGGGCAGGGTTACAGGTAATCATTGCATATCTTATTAGGGATTTTGGTTTTATTAGGGATTAAACTAAATTTAATCACATAAAAAACTTACGTTTGATATGCTAGGGTAGGTATCACTTAATAAGGTGTTTCAAATTTTAAGCAATTTGCTTAAAAAGCTCAATTAACAAAAACTAAAACAAAAATTCTTTTATGTAATGACTACGATAATTTTATTTCTGAAGTTGAGAGTTGTAGCATGAAAGAAGCAAAATAGTGAATTTAATCATTCATTCACTCATTTATCTCATCAATTGTTTTTGTTTTTGTTAATGCTGGAGATAAGGTGTAAACTCAACACATGCATTCCCCGCCTTCCAGGAGCAATTGGAGTTGCTTCAGGGATGGGTGATAACCAACAAATTGTGCAATTAATTGTGTAATTAGAATTGCAGCTAGGGAAATTAAGCTGAAGCTCACAGTACTAAGGAACTTCTAACTTCTCTGGGGAAATGTTTTTTCAACTCAGATCTGAAGGATGAATAAGAGTGAGATGAAAGGGATGGGAGGTGTATAGGCAGAAGGATGACAGCAGGAGCAACTGTGCAGAGATTGGAAGGAGCCTCTTAGGACAGGGTATTTATAGGCCTGCGTGGATGGAATGCAGTGAGAGAAGAGGAGAAGTTGGAGACGAGGATTATGAGGTCAGCAGGGGCAGGACCACAGGTAATCATTGGAGGTCTTATTAGAGATTTTGGTCATCATCTTAAGAGAAATTCACTTGTGGTTATTGAGGAATTTTCAGGCAGGAAGAGACATGATAAGATTTTGTATATTAGAAATCATTTGGCAACGAAGTGGAGAATGGATTGGACTGGTTTCATAGTAGGTGAGGAAGACCACCTAAGAGACTCATTTGGAAATCCAGCCCCCTCCCCAAAAGGGAAGTTTGACTATTTGACTAGGAGTAGTGGGGATAGAGAGCAATATAAAAGTTCAACCTAGAGATATTTAAGAAATAGCACCAGCAGGAATTGGAGACTGATTAAATATGGGCAGAGGGTTGAGGACACTGAGCAACTAATGAGTCTCAGGTTTCTTATGGGTGAAATTTGTGGGTATTAGTGCCACTGACACTGACACTGGAAGAGGCTCACAATTTTCTTAGAGCATGTTCAGCCCCATACAGCAGTGTACGGGACAGTGCTCATTTGGATGAAACCATTATCAGATTTTGACAGAGAGTAGGGAGGTTTTGGATATCTCTTGAGTGCTGTGCTGCACAAAGGAGACGTAGATAGGTGAATGATGTCAACATTGCCCTACAAACTCTTTTCTACTTCTCTCTAGGTACAGCCTACCAAGTAAGGAAGCAAATAAGCTCTACTGATGCAATAGAAAATCAGAAGAACATTTTCATTCTAAAGAAGATCCTTATGAACACCGAGATTATTCTGACCCCTGCTGCTTATCATAGAAAATGATGCAAAATGTGAATTACATAGGTTAAAAATAAATTGTATTACAAGGTTTTGACATTTCTTGAGATTTTCTCAGTTACTGTGCCTCTCTGCTTAATATTTTATTTGCATTTGTGTTTTACAAATATGTCTGATAAGACAGCATGATGATCTCAGAAGATAAGATATGAGCTATTAAAGGATTCTAGTCTTAGGCCTCTGGGCAGTTTTGATGTGGTTAGTGTGAGGAATTACAATCATCTGAGCTAATTCACTGTCCCAATGCAGCCAGGAACCCAGGGGAAGTTTACCTTCATGATGAAAACTACTTGTCAATGCGTTTCACAGTCCAGTTGTCCTATTCTGTTCTGTACAGTCTGTGACAAACAACTAGCAAAACTAGCAAAATTGAAAAGACGCTTAACCACAATCTCAGCAATTTGACAAGTAAAGAAGCTGATTATTTTAAACAGTAATTTCGATCTCAAACAGAATAAAGATTTTGCTAACAAAAAAAAAGTAACACTCAATGGAAAGGCTAAGGAAGAAAGTTATTTAGGAGTTATTCAGAGGGTAATTTTAGTGGCTAGAAAAGGGAAAGCTGCACAGTTGAAGAGAACATAGTAATGATAGTAGGGAAAATGATAATTAATAAAACGCTTAGGGCAAGATTCTATAAAGAAAATGAAAAAGTACCACTCTCAAGCAGCATGAAATGTTGACATACTGATGACATACCATCTGATGCTGAAGATATTTTGTACAATAATCTTGAAAATAACAGGTTCTCTGCCCAGTTTGATGAATAAACAAATTTCACTACTGAAATGTCAAGCTGTAGCATTTGTAAGACTTGCAAATGATGTTTAAGTTTAAGAACATTTTTCTACTGCAAAACACTGCCCCCAAACAAGTAAAGGACAAGATAATTTGATGTTTATCTTCATATCTGAAAACAGAAAGTCTATTATATTGCAAGAACTGCCTCGGCATCTATGTTGATGGTGCCCTAAGAAAATTCATATTCGCACTGACATCTCGACACACTGATTTCTTTCTGAAGAGCTACTGGTGATTAAAACTCTTGGATATGAAATGAAAAATAAAAAGATAAACATCTGAGTGATGCTACCAAATGGTTAACTTTATTAAACAAAGACCAGTTCATTGAGGATAGTTTTAAGATGGTATGGAAACCTTAAAGGTTGTACCTACACCTCCTTCTATACCCAGGGTTTTAGCAGAGGGAGAGTTCTTGTTCTTTACAAGGAAAAACTTCAAGAAATGAATGGGTCAGATTTTGTTATATGCTTCGAAGATGAAGATTGTCTAAAGAAACTAGCCTACTTAGCAGACATTTCTCATCACATTGTCTAGCTGAACAAGTCTTTGAAAGATCCAGAAAAAAATGTTTTTTGCTTTACATGACAAGATTCTTGAATTTTAAAGAAATTGAATCTTTAGGAAAAACAAGAAGGAAATTTTGACATGTTTCAACTTCTCCTTGGGCTTGAAAATGAAGGAGGATGTGCATATACTGAAAATCACCCTGAGAGCTACAAAACACTAAGAGTGTTTTCCCTTCCAATCCACGTGCATGACTCAGTGAGCGACCCTTTCTCCAGATCCTCTGCACAACATGAGAACTTGACTTTGAGAGAAGAGGAAGAATCTTGAGCTGAAGTCTGCTTATTCAGTGTGTTTCCACTTATAGGGAAGCTGTGGACATTTGGCTGTAAGTTTCCACTTCTTTGACTTCAGATCAAGTGTTTTCTTATCTAACAAGCATCAAAAAACAAGGCAGAAATCATCTGGTTATACTTGAAAATGAAATATTTGTATGCTTATCTCATATACTTGACCTAGAATTGAATATTTTTGTGCCCAACACAAGCACAGGTTTCACAGAAACACATAAATTTCACTCTTTCCTTTTGGGTTAATAGTACTTTTACTCATATTAAGGACTTTAAAGAGATCAAGAAACTAACATATCTGCAAAATAATTTGGTAACTGTGAGTACTGTATTTGATCCTAATTACAGCACTCCATAAGAAAACATTTGGCTTCGACTTTTATTTGACTATATCTTTATTTACATTGTTTTAGCTTATTATTTTAGGTTTATTATTTAGCATTTGCAACAAATCTTTGTGTGTAAATAATACTATTCAATTAACAAACTTTATTTAAGTTAAATCTGTCTATTCTACCTTTAAAGGTAAATCTTATGTTGGTTTATGCCAGTTATTAAACAGAAATTTATTAAATTAACCTTATGAGTTTTTAAAAAATTATAAAAATAGAGATTAATTTTAAAGGCAAGCTAATTTTAATTTCCTTTCTTTTTTCAATAAAGGTTAACTAAAATGTCATTTTTTGTTGTATATATGGGGGGATACTCTTGGCATATAACATGTACCATATAACCTACCTCAATAGCATCTTTGAGAGTAGATATATATATATATATATATATTTTTTTTTTTTTTGCGGTACCGGGGATTGAACCCAGGGGCGTTCTACCTCCGAACTACACCCCCAGCCCTATTTTTTATACTTTATTTTGAAACTGGGTCTCACGAAGTTGCGGAGGGCCTCACTAAGGAGAGAGAGACAGACAGACAGACAGACAGACAGACGGGGAGAGAGAGAGAGAGAGAGAGAGAGAGCTGAGGCTGCCTGCGAACCCAGATCCTCCGGTCTCTGCCTCCCAAAGTACTTGGATTACAAGCGTGCGCCACCACGCCCAGCCGAGAGTAGATATTTTTAATAAGAATTTTTAGATCTACTTGGATAAGATTCAAGAAAATTCAGTTAATAAGAATTTTTAGATCTACTTGGATAAGATTAAAGAAAATTCAGGAGGGGTTTTATTTTCTTAAAAAAGGAAAAACTAAAGTTTCTTCCATGTATACTGCCATCTTACATTCAAATCGATGTCCTTGGTGAGAAGAACTTCAAGAAATGCGTTAGGCTGATAATAAGTTAACTAAAATAAACAGCCCCACAGAAAACCGTCATTCTCACCTCAAAAGAGTATTAATATTATTTTTTGGTTTATTACATCTATAAATTATAGATCATGCTAATTTACTGGGAGAAGTAGAAGTAATTTTTATGCAAGGATTCTCTAAGACCCCAAAACTGTTGAGAAAGATTGGTCTAGGGTGAAGAGTAGAAAGCCTGTGTTGGGAGCTTGAAGAAGTTCAGTATTTATAGATCAGATGGAGGATTGGCTGGTAAAGGAAGAATGAGACAAGGCAATTAGAAAGTAGAAAATCAAGAGGATCTATCATTATGGAGACCAACTCAGCAAAGAATTCTACCGGGCTAGAATGGTCAACTTTGTTGTTCTTTGACAAGAAGCAAGTGATATGAAACCTTCATTACGTGCTTAGCCCTTCCAGAGGAAGCGAATGAGAGCTCAGGAAATGGAGCCATTGCATGAAAGACAACTGTTTCTTTTCTGTGCTATTTCCTGTGCATGAGTAAAAACCAGAGAGAGATAGGGTGGTAACTGGGGGAAACATTGGAATGAAGAGACTTTTATAAATGAAAAAGACTTGCATATGTTTAAATGCTGATGAGAAGAATTCAATAAAAAGCAAGAATACAAGAATACAAAAGACATGGCAGATGATAAAACAGAGGGAAAGGGTTTCTGAGGTTGGTTGGAGGATTGGCCATGCTATAGTTGGATCTGGAATGCTCCCCAAACCCTAGTGCAGCAGTTCAGTTCAGTGCAGAGCTGGGATCTTGGGAAGCGATTAGATCATGAGGGCTTTAACTTTGTCTGTGGATTAATCTACCAATAGTTGAATGGATTACTGGAGGTGGTAGAAACTATAAGCAGGTAGGGCATGATTGGAAGAAGTAGGTCACTGGGGGCATGCCCTTGGGAACTACCTTGTCCCTGCCCACCCTGCTCCCTCTATTTCTTGTCTGCCTTGAACTGAGCATCTTTCCTCTGCTACACCCTTCCGCCATGATGTTCTGCCTCACCTTAGGCTCAAAGCAATGTAGCCAGTGACCATGGACTGAAACCCGGAACCATGAGCCAAATAAACCTTTCCTCCACCAGTTGTTTCTTCCTACAGCGATGAAAAGCTGCCTGACATAGGCCCTATGACAAGGAAGGCCACCTTCTCCACTATAATAGGTACAGAGGCAGGTGAGCTTGTAATGAAGAAGGTGCCTTAGGTTTAGACTAATTGGAACTCCATCTTTTTAGCTTTTACTTCTGTGCTCTCTCCATTACATTACAATGCTCAAATGTGAACTAAAACAAACTTTGTGATTGGAAATAATAGTATTATAAAATATTCATATCTCTCTCCCTGTTTTCACTCCATATCCCTTCCCTCTACCTTATCTATGTTCCACTTGCCCCCATAGGACAAAGAACAATGAGCTCTTTGAAGGCTGTTAGGGTCAACAATTCAAAGCCTTTTGTGGACTTCTGTAGTGATGAATATATTTGCCAGGAATCACAATCATTATTGGGCTCTGAATAAGAATGGACTCTATATGCCACTACTCTTAGTGGGCATTAAATCAAAAAGAGCAAAAGAAAAGGAAAGGAAAAGGAAAAGCTCTTAATTCAAATCTATAACATGTCACCGCCTTTCTAGTATCTTGCCAATTTCCTTCATCTTGTCAGTGTATATTGTGAATGCTTTGAGATTTAAGAGGTTTCTGGTTAAAGAAAACTATTTGTGCTTTTGAAAGTATAGGTAGGGAAATGGGAAGCTAAAGATTAATTATTTATTCCAAGCAGGAACAGAACTGGCCACTGTCCAACTTCTTCCTTTAATTTTGATGCTAAATTAGCTTTAAAAATCACAACAAAGTGGACAAATAAGTAATTCTCTTATGATATAGCATAGGGGTTGAGAAATTATTCATTACTCTGGATGCTTAATAAAGAAAACAAATTTCTCTAAATAAAACTGTGTATCAGGCAAATAGCTTTATTATACAGAAATATTTTTGACCTGTTGAAGTTTAGATATTCATAAGAACAAACTTTCTAGTTAAGTATAAATAAAAATTTCAAAGGCATCCATTTGTTTGTACATCTAAAACTTTATATTAGATTGAAAGTTCTTTAAAGGGAAACTTGTTCTCAAATTTGTTGAACCATACCAAATTTCAGACTTTCCAAGTTAAAAAGGATGGAACATCAATGATGGCGTAGGGTTCAACTTAATATCTCAAGCACATAGCCCATGACAGGCACTTGAAAAATTTTTCCTAAACAAATGGATTAGCCTGAAAATTTAGCCATGTATTTATTCTATACACTTTGGGAAATGCATTATAGAAAAGGACATCAATAGCAAGCCAACTTTAAATATTCAGTAAAACAGTGAATGATTGAAAATTAATTAGACAAACACAGAAACATATATCAAATGAATTCTTGACATTTTATGATAGTGTTAATGAAAATCAACTGTGGAGAGTCCAGAATTGGTTGGTATTCTAGAAATTCCAGCCATGTAGAGGTCAATGAAACATTAGCCAAAGGAGGGGAAAATCCTTGCCTAAGGATTTACTTTCAATTACTGAAATTAACTTTGGCTTTTCCCCCCAGTTTCATTTACAAGTATAAAAATAAAACACCCCAAAAGTCCATGAACTCTAAACTAAACAAAATTTAACTTTCTACAAGGAAACATTGAGTTTAAAGCTGGATGTTATTATACACCTTCTGGCAATTTTTAAGTTGGCCATACTTAATAGGAGTTGCAATTTTCAAGTAATTTTGGAATTTAGATTTTAGGACTAGCTCCCAGTGTAAATTGGAGACTAACACCCCTCCTACACACACAAGAGCCTATGGACTATCACCTCAGCCTATTTTATTTTATTTTTATATCGGTTATCATATTTAAAATAAATATTTGTTGAATACATGGGTGAATCTATTCATTTTATAAATATTCACTGAGTACCCACCATATGAAACACTTAATTATCTTTGTTTCTTAATCAGAAAACATTTTGAGCAGATAACTAATTCAGGATATGGAAAATCTTAACCTTTTGATCTCACCGTTGAAAATATAAACTGCATTATATGATGAAAGTCAATTATGCTTATCATGAATTTTGATAAAGCCAACATAAACTACTAATTTATAATAAAAAAATTTAAAAGCCACGCGTGCCCATTTTTGCAAGCTACTTAACAATTACAGATGTTATGCAAGGATACCTCAGCAACTCCTCTAATTCATCACTTTAAAATCTGTTCCACATAAGATATTCCTGGCACTATGCTAAGCACTGGACATGCCACATCTCATTTAATCCTCACAGAGATCCTTCGTGATCAGTACTGATATTTACCCCCATTTCACACATGAGGAAACTGAATCTGAGAAAGAGAGATTGACTTTCTCAGCGTGGCATGACAAGCCCGGGATAGAATTAGAATTCAAATTCACACTTTATCCAAATCCCTTGCCTTTAATGTCTATATTATATGATCTCTCTCTTGTAAATCATAACTTCTTCCTTTTTCAAAAGTGGACTGTTGTACCATCCTCATGCAAGGCCACCAACAGCAGGGGAGGTAGAAGTTCATCTCAGGAGCCAGGCATGGTGGCGCACGCTTGTAATCCCAGTACTTTGGGAGGCAGAGACCGGAGGATCCAGGTTCGTGGCCAGCCTCAGCTCTCTCTCTCCCTGTCTCTCTCTCTCTCTCTCTCTCTCTCTCTCTCTCTCTCTCTCCTTAGTGAGGCCCTCCACAACTTCGTGAGACCCTGTTTCAAAATAAAGTATAAAAAAATAGGACCAGGGTGTAGCGTGGAGGTAAAACGCCCCTGGGTTCAATCCCCGGTACCGCAAAAAAAAAAAAAAGAAGTTCATCTCAGGGAGGCCACAGAAATCATTGCTGTCTTCTCTTGCCTCAGAGAAACGTAAGTTTAAATAACTTAAATATACTTTTCCCTATAGCCTCACTCTACCTCTTCAAATATGAAGTTTGATGTCATAAACCACAAGATATACCCCAGTGCATGGCTCCCATTCACAAATTACTAGCTCTGTGTCAGAGCTGTGACTTACAGTGTCCTTGAACTAGAATGAGGACACCCTCCTCCCCATCAAAAGCATGACTTTACCCTTATCTCCTCACCCTCCTCAAGATTCTTCCTCAATGAAGCAATTCCTGAAGGGCCTTAACTGACTCCAGGGCAAAAAAAAATAAATAAAATTGTTTGCTTATCACCATTGAAGGCATCCTTTGCTACTGGGGCTGCTAACCTGAGTGCATCTTTATTTTTCTCCCCAAATGAATTAGTATTTGTTCTATCTACCGTATTAAATTAGAACCCTGACAATAAAGATGTTACGGCGTATTCCTGAACTGAGTACAGACTAAAATTTGACAAGCAGTTGTGTCATTCTGCTGAAAAGCAAAACTCCCTTGACGAGGTCACCAAATCCCTTCCCACATTAGGTGTTTGCTTTTCCTGGCGGCCCCCCAGTACTGTACCACCTCCCAAAGGAGGAAGCACATGGTGTTTCCTGTCCCTCCTGCTACCTTGCAGGAAATGCTTGGCTTTGGGTAATCAAGGATGCACTGGCTGGAAAAGCTAACAGAGGAGAGAGGGAGGAACTGACACCAGATCCAGACAGTGGAGTGACTTTTGCCTGGCCAGGTGTTTGTGTTAGACTTTCTACATCCCACTCCCCTCCCCCAGCCCTGTTCCTCCTCTACGTCCTAGCTACACATAAATAGTGACCATGCACACACCAAGATAAGTGTATTTGTCCATTTTGATAAGCCCAACTATTAAATGATATTAAATATTTTCACTTCATGTATTTTCTTCTTAAAATTCTTCAATTCTAAATTGTTACTATTAACCTAATAGAACGAATCATTTTATAGCCACCAAAGTAAGAACATTTCCACTTCACCATTAAGAAAAAATGAAAACAAAAACAGAAATAAATGGCTAACTCAGTTTAATTCTATATCCACTGACAAAAGAAACTGTACACAAAATGAATGCTAAAGTTAATTTGGAACTATAGAGGAAAGAATGAGATAAAATCACTAATATTCACTGCATGTTTATTATCGTGTTGGTTCAGATTCTCCAAGAAGCAGACACCAAGACAGAATTAGACATGAGAGAAATCTACTGAGGGAAACGTCTGTGAAGGATAAGAAGGCCCAGGCACAGGAGAGGCTGGGAACGGCCTCCAGACTCTGCTACAGTTGTGTGTGTGTGTGTGTGTGTGTGTGTGTGTGTGTGTGTGTGTGTGTGTTTGTGTGTGTGTGTGTTAATACTGTTTCACTTAGAATTGAATGAATTTGCCTGGGTCTTGACAGCTATGATATTTTATTTCTGATTAATCAAAAATACTCAGTTTGCCATAAAAATTAGTCATATCTGACCATAGGGCATGATTTTTTTTTACTGTAATTTCAAAAGTAACTTGAGTCCTCAGAAAAATCAAAGGATGGAAGCAACTTTGAGTGCCTGGGACTCTCAAGGTCATCAAATCCAGGTTTCCACCCATGATGGCCATTGAACATTTCCTTGAATGAAATTATTGTGAGGGAAACCGGTTTATCACAAAGCAACCCAGTTTACTATTTAAAAAAAAACTGTAATCATTAGAAAATTTTTCTTTTTTTATACAGACTTTAGGAAAATCTTCCTATAACTTTCCCCATAGAGCTTTGAGAGAAAAGATTGGAAGAACATTACTGGGAGTCTCCTCTGGTGGAGGTTCACAAACCCTAGCTCCTGTTGCCATTTCTTCTATAACATTGTTTGCAGAATAACAATCACCCTGACCACCTCTAACAGATGTGCTATTAACTTTTCAATATCCTTCAGAATATATGACAGCCATAACTTGATTGTCCAGCCCAATGAAGTGACTGTGCTGAATACAATGAGGCGATCTGCTTCTACATTTCTCTTCATGAATTCGATTTGTGGTATCACGTGTCACAGCACTGCGCGTATTGAATTGCTACTTAACAAAAACCTCTAAGCTATAGAACTACAAAGTTAAATCCAGAAAGGATCTCAAAAATGACCTTAATCTAACATTCTTTTTCTCAGATAAAATATTTTGTGCCAAAAGTAGCACCAGTTAATTTGTGGCAGAGTAAAGGTTAAGTTTCAAATTTCCTAAAGCAATATTTCATTTTATTTTTACTTTATTTTCATACAGTTTTACTGAGTTTATCCTCCCATCCTTCACTTTAACACAGGGGCCTTTAGAGGACATTTCAGATCTAAACTATAGCACTTACCTTCACCCAAGGCAAGTGTGCCACCTTAAAAAGACTTTGTTTCTGTTAGTCTTTGAGTTCTTATGAGTTCTTAAGTATTAGCTCAAGCTACTCATTCCATTATGTTCTGACTGAACAGTCTGTCCTAACAATGGTTGGTCATGTCATATTACTTATTCACTCTACCTCCCCAGAGGGCTAATCCTCAACCCCTAAGTGGAATCTTAGACTTTTAGACCATCAATTCACTGGTTCATATCCATCTAATCATGCCCATATGCTTTCTCTCAGTTATTTATAGCATGTCTACTATATGTAAAGTCCATATTAGCTAGACACAATGAATGATGGCAAGTTGAAATCTTTTTTTTTTTTTGGTAGTAGAGGCTGAACTCAGGGGCATTCTACTGCTGAGGTATACCCCTAGCCCTATTTTATTTTTATTTTGAAACAGGGTCTGGCTAAGTTACCACATGCTGACTTTGGACTTGTGATCCTCCTATCTCAGCTTTTCAAGTACTGGTATTACAGGCCTGCACCACCATGCCTGGCTGAAAGTTGAAATCTTATGAACTTTATTTTTTCTTTCTCTCAATTATCTCTTAATCCACCCTTCCATCTAGAAGCAAACAAGCAAAACTACTATGGGCTCAACCATTTTATTTAGGTAATTCAAGGGAACACAAGGCTGATAGAACCTTTGAATACTCTGAAATTTAGCACAAATTCACCTAAGAATGTATGAGAGTTTTGCACTTGGTTTCATAAGAAGTTTTCCTTATGAAAACTTTGACTTATTGGAGTATGATGTAGTGATGCCAGCTCACCTTACTCAGCATCTGGTTGATACTGACAGGTATACCCTGATTAGCTACTTCAGCTTCCTCATTTTGACTCAGTCAATCCTAAAGATAGAACCTTTGCTACCCCACATTAGTGCCCCCAAAGAATCATGAAAATTTATCCAAACAGTTTGGAGGAAGTCAATCAACATTCCAAATACAGGAATTATAGAGGCACTTGACACTATACTACTTCTGAAATCATGAATCTGATTAACTATTATGTAATAACTCAAAGCACTCTAATTCAGGGTAAAGAGCTAATCTACCTACATTCAAGTCCCGGCTCTTCTATTTGCAAGTTATATAGTCACAGACATGTTTCTCACCATTTCTCTGTTTCTATTTCTCTATAAAATTATAATAATTGTGTCTAACTATCAAGAGGATGAAGCAAGTTAATACACATAGAAAGCTTAAATGGTAATTTTTATAAATACTAGCTGTTATCATTTAACCTTAACCTTTAATCATAAAAATGATAACATAAATATACCCCATTACGTTAAACTTCATAGCATGTGAATCCTTAGTAATAATACTGCTATACTCTTCACATGTCTTTGGTTAATAATTCCTTGATTTACCTGACCCCAGACCATACTCACTGTGACAAGCCAAAGGATTTTTCCCCTGTTGGTTCATCTCTGCCATCAGGGCAGTGAAGGCTTGAAATGTCTGAAGCCACAATTTCATGACCAAAATGCTTATCATTATGTGTAAACACGCAGGCATGTGAATGTCTCTTTCTCAGGACTGGAGTCTCTTAACTTCAGTGCTAAGTGGAGAGCCAAGGCAATCACACTGGCTCAGCAGAATAGTGGAGGGCAAACAAGAGAGGCAAGAACATGGTTTGAATTAGGCCATTAATCCTTTCAGTATTTTCCCTCACTTGAGCATGGAGGCCATTCTCAACGGGCTTCAGGAAGCATTCACACACTCATTATAGCAATTAGGAGAAAATATTCTAAACATGTTAGATTGAACTAAAATCTAAAAACATACAAACAACAATCCCAAACACTACCTTGAACCTACAGATATTAATTCATCCTTCAGGATCCCAGGCGACATAAAAATTCAAAGGAGAGAGCTCACAAAAGCCAGAGCAGAAAGGAAACAGCTGGTTAGCAGCTGCACGGTGCTACCATGGGCCAGTTTTCAAGAAAATGAAAAATAACACATTTGATTAGAGCCTATAAGCTAAACCTCGTTTCCTGGGTTACTTCATGACTAAACAAGAAGGTTCCCTCATGTTTTATTCCTTTCACATTTGGGCTGAATCCTGCAGCCCTAAATTAGAGGCAGAGAAGAGACACGAATTTCAGTCACATTATCTGCTTTCTAAATCCAAATTCGAAACTCATCTTCATTTAAAGTAAATATGCACCGCATGTCATGAGAGAGCATACTTTGTTCAAGGACACCCAAAGAAAGCATGTTAATTATAACTTGTATTCACATGGCACCTACTTAGGAGGAGTGGAAAGCAAACGCATGCGTGGAAAAGGTCAAATGCGCCATCTGAACAGGAAAACCATGGAGCTTCTTCTCCATTCCAAGTTGTCCATATAAGGTGGGGTTTCCTTTTTATGTTTAAGTTTAGGCATCATCAGAAAAGTCAAACCACAAGACAGTGCTGGAAAGGCGACTAGAACATGATTGCTGTTTCTGTCTCCTGGGCCAACGTGACTCTTTGGCAGAGATTCTGAATCAGTCTCTGAGGAAATTTGTTATGTAATTAAAAACTTTTATTGCTAAAAAAAATTAGCACTCTTGATAAAGCTCAGCATATAGTTTGTATAACTAGCAAAGTTGTAATACTATGGGAGTTTATTTTTAAAAAGAAGCTTTGGTTTTGAGGTAGGAGAGTTCAACTACATCCATAATTTTGAAGTGTAGTCATTACTCAACAGACAGAGATGGGGATGAGAAATGGAAAAGACTTTCACTGAGTGTGGAATAAGATGTCAGTGAAACTGGGGAAAGTGAGGCACAGAAAGGGAGTGATGAGTGTTCCAGTATGTCTAAAGAGGGGTTAGCCTGCCACAGGTCCCCAAACCTATTTGGTTTACCCCCTTTGCAGAAAAAAAGTTACTCAGTCCCCCTCCCTCTCCCTTTGAAAATCTATCTTCATTTTTTAGCAAATAAATAGAAAGATACATTGACACGTTTGCATTCTTTTATGTATCTATATTGTGTTTCAGCACCCCTCTAGAGGCAATATCACCCGCTTTGGGAAGAGTTAGAAAAATTATGACACAGAGTACAGTACTGGGCTCCAAAGTGAGGGTGTGAGTCCACACTCTGTCACTTAGCAGTTTTATGACCTTGAATAAGTTATATAGACTCAACAAGCCTCAGTTTTCCCTTCAGGAAAAGGGTCTTAATAATAGCACACAGCTTATATGGCTTCTGTGAAAACTAAGTGAGATAATCCCTGCAATGATCACAAGGGTAGAAAGTATGTTATCTTCATCTTTGTACATCCAACAGTAGGCATAATGCTTGATGCATAATAAGTGCTCAATAGACATTAATTTCAGTGATGTTTAAGAACTTTCCAGTACAAAGAGAAAGGCAGATGCAGCAAGATGCAACAAGGCCTTGACTAACAGATGAAGAGGTTTTGGCTATTTATGTAACGAGAAAGGAAGAAAAAAAAGCAAAGTTTGTGATCAGAACATTATTTGAGTTACTCTAGAAAATAAATTGTAAGGAGACTAGAGTTAGGAATACCATTGAGGAAGCCGAAGGGAGATAAACTAGATGAGGTCGCTGTGAGTAAGGAAAGAGGAGGAAGATAAAAGACATGTTTCGAAGGACTCTTAGAAGCAAACCATAAGCAAGCCATAGAATATGGCTTCATCTTCATTAAAAACAAGCAAAAGGACTGAGGTAAAAAAAAAATGACTTAAACTCAACAGCAGACTGACCACTGAGATAGTGAAACAAAGTTTAGGGCTTGAATACCCTTAAAATATAAATTCCAAAGAAATTAGACACTTACTGGCAAGAAGCTATGACTTTCATCCTAACCAAGAAAATGTCAGGAAAACAGATTATTCCTATGACTTAGATCTAAATCGAAGTCTTAAGTGAGACATGTATTTAACAAAATAGTGAAGAGTCTTGACTGGGGAGCCAAACTGCTAGAGTTCAACCTCAGCCCCATTACTTTTTGAATGTGTAGCAAATTACTCATCCATTCCATGGCTCAGTTTAGTCATCTGTAAACTACTCGTGCCCACTGTATATAATTAATACAAGTCTCTATTACAAAAGGTTTTGTAGAGAATTGAGTTAACACGTCTTAAACTCTTAGCACTATATGCCTGGTACATAATTAGCCATTGATGAATATTAGCTACTCTAATTCTCAGGCTATAACTGTTTGATCTGGACTGATTTTCTGCCACTTTCCCTGCAACTTGCCATGATTTTCCATGCACCATGAAAAACCGTGCCACTAATAAGACTGATTAATATCCCATGTATCCTCACTCCCCACATCCCAAAGATCCAAGGTTTGACAATCTTGCACACAGTTTGAAATCTTCCCTCTCTTTGCATATATCATGCATGTCCAAATCATAAAGTAAAATCCCTCCGTGGAGCAAGTATTATGGCTTTAGATGACTGATAACAAACGTTAGAACAAATTCTTGATCTAGGTTCAAAATAGGACCTAAATAGATACTTCTATGATCTACAAAAATTGACATTTTCAATTACAAGGTACAAAAACAAAATCCATATTAAAAATGTATCCAATGCAGAGATTTAAAAGAAAATTAACTAGCTTTCTGTCATCTTCTTGGGTAATGGTTATAAAAATGAAAAGAAGTGTCTACTGTTTTTTATCACACAATATACAGTTGCTCTTTGATTATTATACAAACTACAAAATGTTGATAGTAAGTTTATAAAAAGTAGGACTATCATACTATTTATCACCATATAATTACTATATCCAAATTTTAAATATATACTAATTCAAGTATCTTATCATTTGAATACACAAACTTTCAGTTGCTCATTATGGGCCATTTCATTCCTTTGGTGAGTGATCATTATTTAATGATAGAACAGCTATTCTAAATCAATTCACTAGGCTGAAACTGTTCCTCAGAACAATTCAGTATTTGCAATTTTAACTACCCTGAATTAAAAACATGGTATCATGATGGGCATCTAAATTAATTAATTTTCACACACTATTGAGTGTGAGCACAGTGCATTAAAAATCTCTGTTTCTTGATATCTTAAAGAAATAAGAAAGGAAGAATAAGCTATAGATTTTTCAAATAACATTCAGAAAATGAATTATTACAAGCAACCACAACTCTCTAATTTCTAGGCAACTACTTTATTCCATTAAACACACTCCTTTAAAGCAAAATAGAGTAAAATGTATTTCAACCTGTACCAGGCTGATCAGGAAGTGACAATTGTGAATGCCTAAAGAGATCTTTCAGAGGTCAAAATGACCTTTTCAACAGTACACTCCAATTTGGTGCATAATTATTCTGCAAGTCACACAAAAAGACCATTCATGATTATTTTATAAAACCCCATCTGTCTAGATAAAGCAAACCGTGTTTTCATGTCACTCCATAATATTAAGCAACATGATTAAGTGTCCGCATCTGTTATCCTCTTATTCTTCTTCTTTATCAGCAAGTAAAAGGAAAACATGAAAGAAGCGAACTGATCTTGAACCAAAGGAAAAAGGAAAACACTCCCCCTTTTGCTATCCACACTGGGCAAACACGGTGCCAAGCTCCAGATTCAGGAAACAATTACCTGCAGGGCAAGGGATAGTAACAACATTCAAATTCCTCTGGCAGAGCTTCCTCGATGCAATTTATCTCATTATCTTCTGGAACCAGGAGGCATGGATTAGGTTTACAGTATCAGTGCTAGCCCCCCTGTTCTTTAATGTGTGGAATAAGCAGGAGGCAGGAAGAATCATAACTAAGAACTCATGCTTGCAGTTAGAATGCCCTTAATTTCAAATCCCAGCAACTCCATTAACAGAATGTAGGACACTGGGCAAGCTACTTCTCTAAACCTCAGCTCTTTCACCTATAAAAGAGATGCATATAAAGGGCTTAGTATACATACTGGTACAATGAAAGACCTCAGTAAATAGTTAACAGTAAGATTATTATTACCACATATTCAAGAGGGGCAAGTTCACTCAGCAGCGAAGGCAGATATAATGAATATATCTGTATGACTGAATAAGAGTTAGTTACTTTCAATTAGAGAAGGCAGCATTAGAGAGGTAAGTGAGGCCAGGAGTCAATTCTTCATAGCACAAGATAAACCCGATTGTTATTGAGAAACACTTAAATTTTTTTTTGTCAGTCAGGCAAGTAAATGATCAAAATAATTCTAGCACTGAGGGTGAAGGATGGCATTTGCTCAGAAATAAATTGTCATAATTCAAGCTAGAGAAGTTTAGGTCCTGAACTGAAGAGATGTACAGAATTTACATTGCAAAAATCTTGGCACAACTCCAACACTCAAGTTGTTTTTAGATTCTGGGTTATTGGTCTCAAGCCTGTAAGGAGGGTTGACCTATGATATATATGGAGCAGAGAAAAAGCATTGCCCATAATAAAGTTCATTTTAGTTAGAATTATTATCATAAAAAGATAACCAAATTAGCTAACTTACAATTAACTCAAGACCAGTATAATAGTTCCCCTTATCCATGGTTTCTGTACATTTGTTACCAAACTTTCTGCACATTTGTTTCCAGTTTGTAATCAGAGTTAACAGTGGTCTGAAAATATTGAATGGAAAATTCCAGAAATAAACAATTCATGAATTTTAAATAACTTTCATTATAATATATCATGATTATTCTATTTTATTATTATTGTTCACCTCTCACTAATTTATAAATTAAAACTTCATCATAGATATGTATACATAGGAAAAAACAGGATACATATGGTTCAGTGCTATCCATGGTTTTAGGAATCCATTAGGAGTCTTGGAATGTGTCCTACTGTACTTGACTGTTGATTTTTTAATAATATGAATAAAAAGAATGGAATATTAGAGTAATTCTTTAGTTATATTCTATAAAATAAGATTAATAATGGCCCCAATTTTATCATGTTATTGTAAGGATAAAGTAAATTACTATATGTAGAATATCAATGTCTGATACATCCTAAGTAGTTTTAGTTAGTAATAATATAATGGTAGCACTGTTGTTTAGAACATCATAATCAAATAATCCCATATCTAAAGATGAGTTTTCTGGACATCTCAACCCCTCAGAAGTACAAAGACCAACAAATTACCATGTATTTTATCTTAGCACTCTACTTACACCTTTATTGTTTTTATTTAGCATATAATTCTTAGGGAGCTTCTAAAAAATGTATAATTGAGTAAAAATGGCAGACTAAAGAGTGCTAAACATGAAAACTAATGGTCTGCTACTGAGGAAGAGGACAGGAAAGCTAAAAAGCAAATGCCACAGGGAAAGATAACTGACACTTATTAGGTTCAGTCATTCAGCAAATATTAATTCATTGAATCTTCATAACAATTCTTGAATATAATGAGAATTCTGAGACACAGAGGAACTAAGTAACTAGTGTATGCCTCTCATCCTGTAAGTGACAGAGCCACCTGTTTGAACATAATTCGGTGACCCAAGCTGACTTCACCTGCAATGGTGTTTAGGATTAAAAAGCATTTGTCAAATTAAAAAGCCCTTCCATATGTTTTATTATCTTTAATGAGATACTGGAAGTTAACAGGATGGCATACAGTATCCCATTGGCCAATTATGGTGTCATACTATTAATAATAATAATAATATTAATTTTATTGCCTTTACAAGAAAGTGAAGTTGAGTTCTCACAAAATTGGCACAAACAATAATCAAGAAAAAATAACTATAGATTGAGAAAAAAGAAAAAGAGATGGAAAATATCATACTCATCACAAAGGAGGCAGTGAATATCAACTTGTGGAGATAGAAAAACTAGAGAAATTCTTCTAGAATTCAAATTATACAGATCTCTCTCTCTCTCTCTCTCTCTCTCTCTCTCTGTGTGTGTGTGTGTGTGTGTGTGTGTGTGTGTGTGTGTGGTAAAATCCAAAGAGCCACCAGTATATTACAGCAATTACATAATGAAAGCAGGACAATTGCCAATATAAAAAATGACAGGAAAAAAACATTTCCTGATGTAACAAAGAAAGGTCTTAGTCTAAAAAATTTCAGACAGATTTAGTGAAAATAAAGCCAGACTTACATGAATACAGAAGTTATCAATATTTTTCAGGGTCTGAGGTTCTGCTGGTAAGTGTGCATTGGGGCTACTCGTAGGTGGACAAGGGACCACTGAGTCCGTAGTAATTTCTGCTACACACTGACAAATTCATGCCATCCCACATTCTTCCTAGAAGTAGTCAGAGTACTGAAAAGTGTGTGTGTGTGTGTGTGTGTGTGTGTGTGTGTGTGTGTGCACGCACATGCTCTTGTATACCCAGAAAAGTAAAAACAGGGGGTAGGGTGGAGTATATATCATTTTCAAACTTGCTTTTAAGTTTGAAACCATTTATTCAAATTCAATACCCAAGCCACATTGATGTAGAACATTTTTAGTTGAAATAAGTAGGGTGAACAGTTTTACTACACTAATTGTGAAAGGATCAGGAGAAGTAAAAACTGGGGGAGGGGATACACCTCATTTTCAAACTGACTTTTAAGTTTGAAAGAATTTATTCAAGTGCAATACGTAAGCCAGATTGACACGAAACATTTTGGGTTGAAACAGGTAGAGTGAACATATTTTTACTCAACTAATTGTGATTAAAGATCTAATACTGAAATAACAATGGGTTAAACTACAAAGAAGTTTATTTTTCCTGGTTGTAAGCATTCCAGGACTGTAATAATCAGGAACCCTTCTAACTGTATTTTCTGTCACCCCAACACTCTGCTCACAGTCACGTGATACAAGATGGCTTCCTACCAGATCCACATTCTATGCAGCAGGATACAGGGGCATGTCCCCTCATTAGAAACATGATCCAGAGGTCACTCACACTACTTCTGCACGCCGCTCAATAGCCAGAGCAGAGTCACATGGCCATACCTCACTGCGGAAAAAAATGAGAAATATAAATATTTAGCCTGGCAGTCACACACCAAAATAAAGTTTCTGTAGAAATAGGTGAAAATAATTTGGGGGGACAACTACCAGGCTCTAACACTCCCTCACCTATCAACCCTTCACCAAAAGAACCTGGAAACACTTCTGCAATATCCCCAGGCACAGCATGAAAACCTATGTGATACTAAGAGAACATTTCACCCAACAATAGCAGAAAAACATCCTTTGGGACTGAAACATGTGAGTTTGAAGGAATGTTTCCTGCCATTGCTGGAGCATATGTATAAATGTTGGGCCATTATGTATACATTTTAAATAAATGATGGAAAAAGACTTATGGTCTCTCGCCAAAATGGCATTAAGTTACATACCAAGAAAGAAAATACTTGGAAGATCCCCAAATATTTAAAAATTAAACAACATACATCTAAATAACTCATGGTCAAGAAGAAATCATAGGGAAATGAGATGAAAGCACAACATATCAATATTTATGGGACTTGGCTAAAACAGTGCTCATAGGAGAAGACATACTTTTAAGTGTTTACATTAGAAAAGAAGAAATTTCTACCAACCACTATCTAAGCTTCTATCATAAGATGCTCAGCAAAAGAAAAGTCAGTTGAAACTTATGTAGGTAGAGGGAGGAAAAGAATAAATACATGAATAGATCAGTGAAATAGGAAAAATAGAAAAGGTCAATGAAATCAAAAGCTAGTTTCTTCAAGAAAAATCAATAGAATCGATGAACGTCTATCTAGACTTTTCAAGAAATAAAGAAGGAAATTCCTTTTGTTTCCTATTTTCTCTCTAGCTGCCACATATGAGAGAAAAACATATCACCCTTGAATTTCTGAGACTGCCTGATCTCATTTAGCATAATATTCTCCAGTTCCATTCATTTTTCTGCACGTGACATAATTTTGTTCTTCTTTACGGCTGAGTAAAAATACATTGTGTGTAAATATCACATTTTCTTTATCCATTCACATGTGGATAGATGCCTACATTGGTTCCATAATTTGGCTATTGTAAATTGTGCTGCTATAAACTTGGGTATGCATGTATCATTATAGTATTCTGACTTTCATTATTTTGGAATGATACTGGAGGAGTGGTACAAAGGTACTTCAGATAAATGAGGCGAGAGACCAGTGAAATAGTTCAAGGGGATTGGGGAAGGGAGGGAAGGAAGGAGGAGAAAAAGTAAAATTGAAGAAGAAAACAGTTCAAATGATGCTTTGTCCATATATAAAGGTATCACTACGAATCTTACTAACATGTATGGGGAGGGAAGGGCAGCAGAGTGGAATCCAGATGGAAACATACCAACTGATGTGTGTATATATGTTTATATCACTTTGAACTTCACTATGATGTGTAATTACAATGCACCAATAAAAGCATAAAAAGGAAAAAGAAAAAAACAATAGTAAGAACAAAAAGGGGACATTGTTATATTTTAAATACTTTTAAAGGATTAAAACAATAATAACAGAATGTTACATACACATTTATGTCAATGAACTTAGCAACTTTGATGAAATAGAAGAATTTCTAAAAAAACCCAAACTATTCAAATAGACAAAAGAAGAAATAGACCATCTGAATAGTCCTAAATCTATCAAGCTAATCGAAAGTGTAATATATTCTTCTCACAAAAGAAATATGATGCCTAGGTGGTTTCATTGACACATGATATCGATTATTTAAGAAAGAAATAATACCAATATTATGCAAATAAATTCAGAAAATACAGTAGGAGAGAAAAGTTTTCAAATCACTTAAGAAGATAAGAATTTCTCTGAAACCAAACCAAACTCATTCCCCCCAATAATAAATGAATAAGTACAGATTGATAGCCTTTAATTAAAGTAGTTATAAATATCCATAACATCATATTACTGTTACAGTTTGAATCTGAAAGTCCCCCAAAAGGCTCCTGTGTAGAAAGCCTGGTCTCCAAGACAGCAAGGTTCAAAAGTGGGGCATGGCTGGAAGAAGTAGGTCACTGAGGATGTGGTCTTAGGGACTATATCTGTCCCTAGTCCCTTCCTCTCTCTTTCTCGCTATCTACCATCCATCTCTACCTCTATCAGCCTCTTGCCTGCCATGAGCTGAGCAGCTCTTCTCTGCCATGTGCTGATGCTGTGATGTTTCTGCTCAGGAGCTTGCTGACCATGGACTGAACCTCTGAAACCATGACCCCAAATAAACATTCCCTCCTCAAAGTTGTTCTTGTCAGGTATTTTGGTCACAGAAGCTCAAAGTTTTTCACCTGGTAAGCAGAGAGCAGAGACAAAGGCGCCATCTTGGCTAAGCCACACCAGCACCATGGCCCTGGAATCCTCCAGCAAAGAAACAGCTGATTCTTGTGAAACCAGCCACTATAATCCCCCATCGAGAGCAGTCGACATCAGACTATGATGAAATCCACGTCAAACCAGATCCACAGAACATGAGTGAGTGAGATAAAGGGAGGAAGTGTGTGGCCAGCACTCTAAAACTCAGAACTCGGCCAGCGGGAAGACTGCTTCTTAACAAGAAAAGTAGGGTGGGGACGGGGGCTGCGGGACTGGGGCGGTAGCTGTGTCCTGGCTTGGAGCCTGCGAAGAGGACAAGGAGGAAGGCACCACTGTGGCTGCAGCCACAGAGCTCTGGACACTGGCCGCTTCTGAGCCCGGCACAGAGACAGCTCGCCGCTCCCCAGCGCCCTCTCCTGCCCGCACCCTGATGCTCAGAGGTCTTTCAACCATTTTTAAAAATATATTTGGGCGGGGCCCATGCAGCCACTGGGTCTGCAGCCTGAGAGCTGTGTGCAGATGCAGTGGGGCCCAGTGATCGGCCCACGCCGGGGCACCCCCGGCTCCAGCAGGTGGTGACTGTGGCCAGCCCGTGCTCCTGAGGGCAGAGGTGTCCCTGCTCCAGGAAGCAGATGAAGGAAATGTTGGCCAAGGACCTGGAGGAGTCTCAGGGTGGCATGGCTGCCAAGGTCCTCTCGGCCACGGAGCTCAGGGTCCAGTTGGCACAGAAAGAGCAGGAGCTGGCCAGAGCCAAAGAGGCCTTACAGGGGAGAACCAATATGGTGGGAAAGAGAGAGGCAGCGTGTCGCTGGTGCTCGGAGAGTCAGAGCTCAGACGGCAGGAAGACTGCTTCTTGACAAGAAGAGGAGGACAGCCAAACTCAACAAAATAATGAGAGCCAAAGTGCAGAGGATTGCAAGTCAGTGGAAGGAGTGGAGGGAGGTAGGGAGCTCAAAGCATTTCACCTGGTAAGTGGAGAGCAGAGTCAAAGGCGCCATCTTGGCTGAGCCACCCCAGTATCACGGACCCCGGAATCCTCCAGCAAAGAAACAACTGATTCTTGTGAAACCAGCGATTATAGCCCACCATTGAAAGCAGTTGACAATGGACCATGATGAAGCCCAAGTTGAACAAAATCCACACCTACAACGGCAGCAACTGCAGCGTGGGATGCAAACCTCAGCCCCCGCAAAGAAAGTGACACAGAAAGACACAGATGAGGCGGCCAGGCATAGGAGCAGCATAACACCGAGAAAACGAGTAGGTGAAACACGGCACCCGTGGAGTAGCCTAGCACTGGCACAGAACACCACAGCACTGAGGACCTGGATGAACACAGCATAGCCCCCTAGAACAACTCAGCAATGAGATTGCGGGGCTACGCCTACACCGCAATTCCTGGAGACCAATAGCAAACAGACAGCAGATCCTTCTGAAACCAGTGACTATAGACCACCCATGAAACAGACCAACTCCAGAACATGATGAAGCCCAAGTCAATCCAGACTCACACCTACAACGATGGTTTCAAGGGGTGGGCCGTGAGCCTCTGCCCCTGCAACGAGTGCGATGAGGAGAGACAAAGAAGAGGTGGCCATATACAGGAGCAGCCCAACTCTAAGAACAGGAGCCAGGCCCCCCAGGAGCAGCCCAACACCGTCCTAGAACACCCCAGAACTGAGACATATGTAGATGAGACATGGCCCCCTCCCAAGTGGCCCAGCACAGAGAACACGGGCAGGTCAGCCCCCAGCCCCGCCCCCAGAGACCCCCCCTCCCGCACTGGAGACACGGGGTGGGCAAACCTTCGGCCACGCCCCCGGAGACCCCCCCAGCACTGGGGACAAGGGGCGGCAAGCCCTTGGCCCCACCCCCAGAGAACCCCTCCCCTCCCGCTGGGAACCTGGGACAGGTGAGCCCTTGGCCCCGCCCCTGGAGACCCCCAGCACTAGGGATGCGGGGTGGGTGAGCCTTTGGCCCCGCCCCCGGAGAACCCCAGCACTGGGGACAAGGGGCGGCGAGCCCTTGGCCCCGCCCCCAGAGAACCCCTCCCCCCGGTGCTGTGAACGCGGGGTGGGCGAGCCCTTGGCCCCACCCCGGACAACCCCTCCTCCCGGCACTGGGGATGCGGGGTGGGTGAGCCCTTGGCCCCACTCCTGGAGACTCCCTGGCACTGGGGACGTGGGGTGGGCGAGGCCTCAGCCCTGCCCCCAGAGAACCCCTCCCCCCGGCATTGAGGATGGGGGGCGGGTGAGTCCTTGGCCCTCAGCCCTGGGGAACCCCTCACCCTGGTGCTGGGGACACAGGGTGGGTGAGCCCTTGGCCCCACTCCCAGAGAACCCCTCCTCCCAGCACTGGGGATGCAGGGTGGGTGAGCCCTCCGCCCCGCCCCCAGAGAACCCCTCTCCCTGGCGCTGGGGACACAGGGCAGGAGAGCCCTGGGCCCCTCCCCCAAAGACTCCCTGGCACTGGGGATGCGGGACAGGTGAGCCCTTGGCTCAGCCCCTGGAGACCCACCTCCGGCGCTGGGGACAAGGGGCGGGAGAGCCCTGGGCCCTGCCCCTGGAGACCCCTGGCACTGGGGATGCGGGGCAGGTGAGCCTTTGGCCCCGTTCCCGGAGAACCCCTCCCCCTGGCGCTGGAGACGCGGGGTGGGCGAACCCTCAGCCCCGCCCTGGAGTACCCCAGTGCTGAGGTCAGGGGAGGATGAGCCACGACCCTGCACAGGAGGGACCACAGACAAAGTGAGAAAACCTCAGATGAGTGAAGAAGGCAAACTAACTGGGGGAAACCGGAGGGAAGGAGAGGGAAACAAACTGATGCACAGGATGGACTTACACAAAGATATCAAAGTCCTGAAAACAAGAAGGAGGGAGGGGGGAGGCAGGGGGGTGGGAGTTGGGGAGGGCTAATTGACCGATGAGTGCATGTATACGTCAACCACCCTGAAATTCTCAAGATGTATGATTGCAATGCACTAATAAAATAAAAAACAAAACAAAACTGAATGAATGTAATTCAACACAAAAAAGAATGAAAGGAGAAAGATTATATGATCATCTCAATAGGCACAAAACCCAACATTCATTCATGATAAAAACTCTCAGTAATCTAGGAATAGAAAGGAAATTTCTTTCTCAACCTAAAAGTTGGCATTTACAAAAGTCTTACAGCTAACACCACACTTAATGTTGCAATACATGGAAAACAAATAAACCTTGTCAGGAATTAAAATTCAGTGTCAATGCGCTAAGATCACAGTGTGCTTTCCCTCTAGGGGATTTAGGGAAGAACCAGTGCCCTGGTTTTTTCAACCTATATTCCTGGCTCATGGCCCATCTCCCGTCTTCAAAGCCAGTAATGCAGGTTCCAGGAATTAAGATGTGGATGTCCTTGGTGTGTCATTATTTGGCCTATCACATCATAGATGTATCAAACTTTGGTAAGATGCTGACAAGATCAAAGGAAAATCAGAGCAATCTAGTTGAATAATGACTAAAGACTGAACTTTGTTGTGACAGGAGCCTGATAATCCTACAAACAAATCAGCATTAATTTCAGTCTATCTTATATACATACCAATTTATCGATTCACATATATTTTGCACTTAAAAGGCTTAATTCTTTGAAGAGTTTTCTGAGTTTTCAGTATATTTGGTAGCTCCAGAGGTAGATCTTAGTATTTCTTTGATGTCTTTAGTCTTCTTGTATTTTGGTGTTTATTCAAGTGGCACTCCATCTTAATGACATATTTGTTGAAATTCTTGGGCAGACAGGCCAAAGATACAAAAAGAAGAAAAAAAACTAGAAGAGTTAATGTTGTGAGAAAGAGAGACAGGAAGAAGAAGGAGGAGAGGGAGGGAGGGAGAAAGGAAGGGAGGAAGGAAGGAAATAGGTGAACCTTAATTATTTTCACACCATACATAAAATTAATTGGAAATTGATCACAGATCCAACTGAAAAAGCAAAAACTATAAAATTTCTAGATGAAAACAGAAGAGAAAATCTTCATCGTCTTTTTTAGGCTAACATTTACTTAACAATATAAAAAGAAAACAAGAAATTATATTTCTTTAAATATGAATATATTCAGAATATATAAAGTACTCTTATAACTAAAAAACTTTAATATAGTAGTAAAAACACAAACCGCCTAAACGGATACTTTGCTAAAAAAGACACATGAATGACCAATAAGCAAATGAAATATGTTTCCATATCATTAGTCATCAGGGAAAGGTAAATTAAAATTACAATGATATATCATTACATGTACATGCTCATATAGCTAAAATTTAAAAGACTGACCATTTCAAGTGTTGGTAAAGACGTGGAATAACTGGAACTCTCAAACATTGTGGTCAGGATAGTAATGGTGCTATCACTTTGAGAGTGATGTGGGAAATTTGTAAGCAGCCCCACAGGGTTCCTTTCCTGAGCTCCTCCCCCATGCTACCTCTCCTCTGATTTCAGGTTCTCTGGAGCTTTCCTTTTCAGTCCCCCATCCAAAAAACAGGAGCTTCATTTTCCCTCCCTGTCACTCACTTCCTGCCCCTGGATCCACACTAGGGGGAGGATAGAGATAGAAAAACAGCAATAAGGGTTTGCCCCACTCTCTTGGGACCAACCTTCTTCTAATCAGAGCACAGACTTTCCTCTCCTCAGAATTTGAGGAACCTGAGAGCCTTCACTGCCATCGCTGTCACTAGCTGGAGACCACTGTCCTGGCATTGAGTCTGAACTAGAGGGCTTCTCCTGCAGCTATGTCCACGTCAACGTGGTCTCACCAGTCTCAGGCTACCTTATGTCTAAGCTGGAGGATACCAGAGGAAAAAATAAGGAACTCACCACCAATTTTGTGCTACTTTGAATTCTGGTCGTCCCTGCCTCATCTGGTACTATTTATTTTTTAGAATCTTCAAATATCTGTATGCTTTCTGTCCAGGACTTATAGCTGCATTCAGTGAGAGAGAGAGTAGAATGTATTTTAAATGACTCTCACCCTGTGTATGCCCATCTTGGACTCCCAAAACACCAACAAAGTGCTATGCTCCTATCAAGTACTTCAGTGTTGTGAAATGAGGCTGAATTTTCACTGTAGGGAATGTAAACAATCTGAATATTCACCAAGTATAATCAGGCACAATAGCAATAAAGCTGTCCCCAAAGAACATTCCCTATGCAGTAAATATTTAATAAAGAATTTCAAGTGGAGTATATGTGGACAGGAGGAAAATCAGTTCATAATTAAATGTTTTCAATTGCTGAAATTTAGTTTAATGGTCAAAAGAGAGTCGATCACCTTGTTATATAATCAGTAATCATTATTTTCACAGTAGGACTTATTAATGCAAGAAAAATCCTTTAACCTGGTGAGACTGATATATAAATTAATGTTTAAAGTTCGCTGTGCCAATAAATGTTCCATGGTGCCTCTTTCACAGATCACAGGTAAAAATGTTTGGTTTTGAGTTCTATAACAGAAATCACTAACACTTTTTAGTTTTAAAGGATAATATTTTGTAATCCCAGTACTTGGGAGACTGAGACAGGAAGATTGCAGGTTTAAGGCCAACGTGTGGTAATTTAGTAAGACAGCCTACACCCATCAAAGTGCCTGTCAACAGGGAGGAGGAAGGGAGAGGGCCGCCAAGACTTGCCTCAACTGAAGGAAGCTCAGAGGGGCCTTGTGAGCTCCAGACCTCCATGGGGAAGGCTGGAGACTTTGTTGTCATCATGTGGAAGCTCACCTCTTGACAAATTTTCTTCTCTCACTCCCTCATGATATTGTCAAGAACATTCCCCAATAAATCTTCAAATGAACCTCTGCCTCTGGAGTCTTTTTCCTAGAATTGGCCCAGGACAGCTGATCAAGGGAAATGGGAGGAAAACCATATGTAAGCCAACACTACCATATATAAATAAGTTTTTCAGACCACGTTCTTGCTTTACAGAGGAAAATAATGCAAACCAAAAGTATAAAATCCCTTAAGAGAAGGCAGAATATGAAAGGAAATGTCAATTTATTTTTTTTTGGTACTGGAGATTGAACCCAGGGGCATTCTACCTTCAAGCTATACCCCCAGTCCTTTTATTATTTTATTTTGAAGCAAAGTCTCTCTAAGTTGCTTAGGGTCTAGCTAAGTTGCTGAGACTGGCCTCAAACCTGTGATCCTTCTGTCTTGGCCTCCCAAGTACTGGGATTACAGGTGTGTGCCACCATACCCAGCCCAGTCTTCTGATTCAGTACTTAAACTTGAAAAAATATCTAAGGCAATTAACATAAAATCTATGAATATTCAGTCTAAAGGATATTAATTACATAATGGGAAAATATAAAAATAATGGGGGCTTATTAAATAAATTATGGAAATTGTGTGATAGATGTTCCATTAATAATCATGTTATACACTGTTAAGAGAATTATACAAAATTATCAATGCCAATCTCAATATTGTGCAAAGGGAAGGGGGAGAGAGTGGGGTGGGAACCAGGGGGGAAACTCATCAAGTGCTGTGTACATATATGTCTATCCCTCTGAACTTCATCATGATGTATGATTACAATACACCAATAAAAATAGAGAATTAAAGTAAACAAATTTACATGTGATCCCAATTCCACTACATAATGCTTATTTATAGATATGTATTTTAAGATAATGATTTGCTATTTGGTGAGAATATGAATGGTTTTTATTTTCCTTATATTTTATGATTTTATAATTAAAATCATATAAAAATCTTACACATTTTATAATGAAACTTCATTATTTTATAATTTAAAAAACACAACCTTACTAAAAAAATAGTTTCAATAGCTGGGCATGGTGGAGCATGGTTAAAATCCTAGCTACTCAGGAGGCTGAGGCAAGAGGATTGCAAGTTCAAGACCAGCCTGAGCAATTTAGCAAGACCCTACATCAAAATAAAACAAAAAAGGACTGGGGATGTAGCCCAGTAGTAGAGTGATTGCCTACCATGTGTAAGGCCCTGGTTGTAATCCTCAAATACTGCAGGGGGGAAAAAGTTTCACCCAATATATACCTATATTAAATTTATTAGTGAGTAAAAATCTATAAAATGACTGGGCGATGACCTAGGAGGCATTGAGACACTTCACATATAATAAATTTTGGAGGCTAGAGGTGGAATGCTATAGTTTGAATGAGTCCCCCAAATTTCATATTAGAAACTTAACAAAGTCATATGTTAAGAGTATTTGGTCATGGGGTCTTTGGGAGATAATTAGGATTAAATGAGGTCATGAGGGTGGACCCCCAAGATTGTATTAGTGATTGTATATGAAAGAGGAAGATAAATCAATGCTAGCTCTGTTCCTGTGTGATGCCTTCTACCATATCACGACCCAGCAGGGAAGTCCTCACCAGGTGCCAAGCAGTTGCTACCCCATGCTGCTGGGCTTCCAGAAACATAAACTAGAGAAACCTCTTTTCTTTATGAATTATCTAGTCTGTATTGTTTAAGTTATATCAACAGAAAACAGATTAAGACAGAAAATAACCATAACTTCCACCTTGGAAAATGCAATTTCAGTGCATTGTAGGATGATGGCAACAGATTTGCATTTCTAATAATGTTTCAACTCATTCAGCTAGAAAAATTTGGCTAAAAGCCAAAATATAATATATAATGTAGGAAAAGGATTATATTTCATCCAGGTTTATATAAAATTAATTTTGTAAAGCATCTCAGAGCATCAGCAGGTTAGGGCTACTTTTATGCACATGATAACTTGGAGAAGTTAGTAAATCCAGATTCATGACAAAAGTTGATTTTCATCACCAAAAATGTCCTAAGTATTTAGCTATGTTTGTGTTTCTGGTGACTTTTCTTTGTGTGTGTGGTACTGGGGATTGAATTTAGGAGCATTCTACCTCCAAGCTACACCCCCAACCCTATTTTATTCTTTATTTTGAAACAGGCTCTCACTAAGTTACAGAGAGCCTCACAAGTTGCTGAAGCTGGCCGCGAACCTGCGATCCTCCTATCTCAGCCTCCCAAAGACTGGAATTACAAGTGTGTGCCACCACGTCCGGCTTTCTGATGACTTTAAAACTATCAGGCCCCTTGATTTGCCTCTATAAAGTATTTTTCCTTTTTTTCTCTAAATCTTGCAAATATATAAATACCCATGGAATTTCTACCATGCCAAGAGACTAAAAAAGAATATACAAAATAGTGACTGGACATCATTCAGAAATATCTATGATGTACATATGACATACTAAGCACTTTTCTAGATACTGTGGATATGGCAGTGAATGAAAGAGACAGTTCTTGCCCTCATGGAATTTATGTTCCAATGGGACTGACAGACAACAAAGAGACAAGCAAGCAAAATACATATTAGATGTTAGTGAATACTAAAAGAAAACATAATCATAAAAGGGAAAGAGGGGATTTGAGTGATAATTGACTTCTAGATAGGGAGTCAGGCAAGTGGTACAAATGCATACCTAACCCTCGGCTATATAATTTGCTCTAGAACAGTTGGATGTAGTAAAACCAAGTTCTATAGAAACAGAGCCCTGTGAGAGTCCCATCCTCATGAACGCCACATAAAAAGCTGCTTTATTTATTATACTCAGTATATTTTGTTCATGTCTTCTGCTAGTTTTCCATTAGCAGCAGATAAAAGATTTCAAAAATAGCTTCCCAGTAAGTCTGGAGTAATGGAAATGCGAAGAGCTGAGAGTAAGTTCTGACCTAGGAATGACTTGATCTTTAGTTAGAAATGGATCAACCAGAAGGCACCAGCTATTTCTGTGTGGTAATCTCCTTCTACAAGGAAATAAAAATAGGGGGGTGATTTAAGTATCAGAGGCTCACCAAGCCCTTTTTCACATGGAGGTCTAATCAACTTTTCTGTGACAGCACACCAGGAAGAGCGTCTTTTAAAATAGTATACATGCTGGGCGTGGTGGCTCACGCTTGTAATCCCAGTACTTTGGGAGGCAGAGACCGGAGGATCCGGGTTCGCAGCCAGCCTCAGCGCTCTCTCTCTCTCTCTCTCTCTCTCTCTCTCTCTCTCTCTCTCTTTCTCTCCTTGTCTCTCTCTTTCTCTCTCTCTCTCTACTTAGTGAGGCCCTCCACAACTTCGTGAGACC